>DWNE01007839.1:0-11950 GCA_018249875.1 Cecropterus toxeus | reverse complement strand
TTAGTCCTCGGGAGTAGCAACGCATCTGTGACCGACTTCAGATAGAACCCCTGTTCTATATAAAGTTGCTTACAGATGTCCACGGGCGGTAGTAACCACTTACCATTAGGTGATACTGCATGCAAAAATCGTACACTAACTTGTTTCTTGAATACAATTATTAGAACTTAACGTAACGTTTTGATGACTGTGATAAAGAAATCGTCTCAGTTAGATTATAAAAACAGATGATAATTACTTATTATTTTGCGGTCAAAAATATGCATAACTGAACGCTATGGCTACAATAATCCCTTTTTAATCTGTGATTAAATAAGCTTACGAAGGTGTGTATTCTGTGCTAATAATAAATAGTAAAGAACATAACACTTGCCTATTATGTAGATTAGGCATGCGTGTTGAGACTGGTCGACATTAGGCTGACACGACAGTTTTACTCTTTGCCGATTGACAGATTGCTGTTGCATTTGCATTACTAAGCAACAAAAGCGGGATTTGTTCACATGATATGAGCTCTATGGATTGGTTATCAGTATGTTGTGAACCACACGATAGGTCAGTCGGCGAACGATCTGTCAGGGTAAACTAATATGAGCGCGCCTTTACAGATGAAAAAATAAAAAATGGCACTCTCACACTGCACTTCAAAATAAAATTGATCAGTTGCTCAATTATCGACTCGTTACACAACCGAACATGTAAAGTGCATTCCGTAGTTATCGATGCTTTTGTATTCAATTAGCCTTACATTTAGATAACTGATGCCTTTCACGACGACAGTGGTAACGAGCGTGGTCAGCTGTCAAAATGTCCAAACAATCAGCCATGGAACCTATTACCAAAATCTTTAACGATATGTCTTCAGACGTCTAATGTTACATTTTGTAATACATTGCTAGTTTTGTATCAGCCGTTTAAGCATAAATCTAAATAAGGCAGCAATGAATAGTAAAATTGAAGTGGTATCGTTAAAATTTTAAAGTGCTATTTTTGTGTGTGTCAGTCAGATCACATTGTTCGATCTATTAAACTCTTTCAGATTCGAATTTGGGCAACGCGTGATCAGATTATGCAATATTACGTTAAGCATACATTTATGGATGCATTGTGTGACGTGAATGCGTTATAATAAGGCCGTTAAAGGTCCTTGCACAATAGGAATTGGGAGTGTGGACAGAATTGGCCGCTAATGATTTGTCCCAACGTATATACGTATTGAGCCAATAGTTACTTATGTAATAGAAAGGAAACTATAGACTGATACATCGATCACACTATCCATCTGATGCTAAGTACTACACCTGCTTATAAAAACAAGTAATAAAAACTATAAAACACTAATGGAAGCATTAATATATACTTTTAGTACTATAAAATTGGCTGATTTTTATTGTAATTAATATAACTTTTTATTATAATAAAAAATTCATTTAGTCTTACCACATTTTTTATGACACGATCAAGACATTTCTTTGCTCTTAACTACTTAACTAGAGCCAATCAACTGTTTTAGAAATCACGTTAATTTTTGTATAATATCTGCCTGACTGAGGACCAAACCCGAAACCCTCTGCGGACAGACAACGACTATCACGCCATTAGACATCTAAACAGAATCATCATACTGATTGGTATTTTGTTTGTAATCGCTAATTGGTCCGCCCACGAGCTAATCTAGACAAGAGAACATCTTTGTTCAACATCCGAACATGCTTTATTACCACACAACACGCACGCTTTAATACTTAAATATATGTGGAAATTATTCACGATTAAGCTCACAAAGATCAATTACACAGAGATATTATCTTTCTGCGGACAATGAATGGACATTTTAAAGGTTGACCGGAAGAAAATACTCGTGTATTGAAGTCCGTCCTTTATGTTTGTTCTTTGAGAGTAAGCATCTGCGAAATAAATTATAGGTTATTCAGTTTTCATCCTGTGACATCTCATCTCATAAAGATTTTTAACTTATCTTACTTCTTAATCTTAAGAGCTAAGTTTAATTCGTCTTGTTCTCAGTTGTATTCGCAGTTTATTCGAAAACCTTCAGAAACGCCAAGTAATAGCACCCACCTTGGTAATTAAAAAGGTAAAAGCTCAGTGAATAATATAATAATCTTAATAACCTCTTATGTATACTAAAATACCAAGATAATTTATTTATTTGTTTCTAAGGTTGTATAATCAAGTAAATTATTGAATGGATTCACTCACTGTTACAAAGTTTAAATATTATCAATATAGAGGTGATTATAAGTTTTAGAATAGACTACATTTCACGTGGCAGTCTGAATCTGCCAGAGTGAAGATTAATTCGTTATTCGTTCAAACGGTAGGTACATATGTCATTAAAGATCTTACTCCTGGACATATTTTTTCCCGCAAAATGTTCATATACTATGTTGAAGACCGGAACATACAATTTGTCCAATTTTATCTAAATTATTTTGAAGATAAATATGAATAAAAAGCTAAGTTTACAAGTTATAAGTTGTAGGGAAAGAAATTATTATTTTTGTATACATTTTTTAGTTTTTAAACCTTAGTTACAGAAAAATGTCCAGCAATCAAGCCTCATGTAGCCATACGTTGTTATGTGAATCTATAGGCGATACCGCAGAACTAGGCACCGGCACTTCACAGACAAGTTATATCAATTGCTCAACATGAATACGTAATGCATTACACTCGAATGATCGGTTGATTCGACATCAACAAAGATAGGTATCGGACATTACCTCAGTCCGAAACACGGTTTGCGGCATCCGAGAACCGAAGGCTTATGAGTTCGATTGAATCGAGTAATCAAAGCGCCATGTCTGTATCGATTCAACAACATGCTACGGCTATCTCCTCGACGATCGATATTTGTTACGTTTGTTTCGACAAATGCGTTTTGCAGCTTGAAATTTCGCTTTCATTGAACTTCATTCGATTCTCGATCTTATAGAATGTGCAGCAAAGAACGCGATAAAAAATAATCGATTTAACGAGCAATGCTCCCGCCGATCACCTGGTGCCTTTCAAATTGATTCACTGTCAAAATCGACACAGTCGATCCAATGTCAAATGTTTGCGATCGTATACGGATCTCTTATTGGGTTCGCCTTTTTTAACGGACAAATCCATTGAATTCCAGCTTAGCAGATGTCAGAATTAATTGAATTTGGACATGTTTCCGTATTCGAAGACGTCACAGACTGCTGAATTTGACACATATAAAAACGGTTATTTTAATTTGGAAGCACAAATATTTACTTTACACCTTATTTTATGAGAATGTAATACGCAAATAGTTTTCACAATTTGTCAGTTTAATAACAAAAGTATTTTTGGAATTATCTATATACATACTAACATTCATTTAGTACCAAAATTGGCATAAAAATAAATGCGAGTTTCCCCACCTTTTTTCCTATATATGGGCGCCATTTTATAACTTGTACAGCCTATGCTGAGTCGTTTCCAATGATATGTCATATGTCATATTCGTCAAACTATTTGGACTATGGCGCGTACCAAAAAAATGGACATAAATATGTTCGAAAAACGTTACCTTCCTTCTGACGCAGTCGGGTAAACAATACGCTGAAGGGTTTTTAAAAGTGTTTTTAATTTAATGCATTTAGTTTTTCATAATGGTGCCCAACTGTCGTAACTTTGGGTGGATTATGTAGTTACTCGTACATTACATCGTTATATCTATGACCAAATGTCGATCATACGCGTATTGTCGCTTCAGAAGTTACCACACTCATCAGACCAAAATGCAGCTTTGTTGTCTTACTTTATCCCTCACTCCTTAATACATAATAGAATTTGATTATCTTTACAGCATCCATAACTCATAAAGACATAGTAATTTGAGTATGCTTTGTTCGAATGAGTCAATAGTCGGGTTGTATTCAAACTAGACTTGTACCATTGATAATGAGTAATATTTGCACGTATTCTTTTGTTGTCCTTCGCGTATTCGAATTGGAACAATGTGATGGAGTATTCTCTAGATTTTCTCTAATTAAAATTTGCTTTTATACATATAAAAAAATTTGCTTTTATACATATAAAAGCAAATTCCAACTTATTATAAAACAATAAACTCAAACTGAAGGCAATCAGTAATATTTTAAGCCGTCGGGTTATGTTTTAATATTTTTAATAATGTTGCGTGCTTGACAAATTAAATAGCAAACATGTATTAGAAAAGGTCGCGTAACAGACATTTCATGTCTTAAAATTATAATACCAAAGAAATTACCACTTTGCAGATAATTATTATTTTCTTTAACCATATGAATTATTTAATTTTATATATGTAAATGTATTAATTGCATCAATTTAACTTAACACAAATTTTATCGAATTTATTTTAATTTATTAGGGTTAAGTTGTGCTTCCTTATAAGAATCAATTTCACTTTAGAATAATGTAAAATATAATTATGTTTGTTTATAAATCAGTGCAATATAATGTGAAATTACGTTAGGTTGCCATATAAATATATAAAGAAATACATAAATAACAGATGAACATGGATATCAATAATAAAACGATATGCTCTAAAAATCTGGTGAAAACACGTTTGTTACACACTGAAATATTTAATTTAACCTTTTTTAACAAAATAATTCAAATATTATGTTTTACAGAATAATTTTAATGTTTCACACAATCAAAGTTCATGAGATACAGCCTAGTGACGGAAAAAACGTACGAATTGTTGCGTTGAGCTTTATTAATAGTAAGATGTGTCGGCTGATGAACTTTCGCCAACATGACGTCTACAAAAATCTAGGATAAGTACTTAGGCGATAAAATTAGATAAACCGGTAGGAAACTTCTGAAGATAAAATAAAATTATAGGACTTAGATGAAGTAGAAAACAGATTTATCTTAACGATATATTTCAGATAGCGACGAACATATCTGCTATATTTTAGAGTTATCAGTGAAAGATGGGATTATCAATCTGTTACTTTATTTTCTTACTTTGATAATGGCTCCAATTTTGCCCTGAGTTATTTAATTGATGTCAAAGCTTTTGATCTTCATTAGGAACTTTTATAGATGTATGCTATGAAGTTTCTTCCTGTGCTTAGTCCCTGTAACGAAATATAAAGAAATCTATACTATCTATACTTACTACTTATAAAGCAGTAGAGTTTGTTTTGTTGAACGCGGAAACCTCAGGAACTACTGCCTCGAAAAAATATTTTTGTGTTGAACAGTAAATGTATCGTGGAAAGCTTCAGGCTATATAATATCAAGCTATGTTTGTTTGTTTTTCCATAGATTGTTCTCTAATAAACGCGGGTGAAAATGCGTGGCATAGCTTGTTAAATATATTATCTCTATACCTACTTACAAAGCAATGGTAAGTTATTGACGATCAAGCTGTATCAAGAATAATCAAAAAATATAATATATTATTTTGATTTCTGATGATTACACATATAAGTATGTAGCAGCTTAGTAAATTAATATGAACGACTTGTAATATGTACGACATTCTTACTTAAATTAAATAGTCATTTATTTTGTAGGTAGCTACTTACGATATGTGCTTTCAACTTCCTCACTGCCGTTTTCGTTAGTAACTAAACAATACCACTCTCCTAGGCTTCGCTATTTGGTGACTGTCCTTTAAAAATCTTAACATCTATCTTACTATACAAATGCAAAAACGGAGGTATATTCTATTAGCAATCAATACAAAGTTTCGTCCAAAACGGGATTATCCTTAGAATCATTTCATCAGTTTGTAAGTTGGCCTAACCTTACCCTATACGACTTAAAGGTCTTCAAAAATATGAGACAGTTATTGTATAATTATCTTATATTGACTTTCGGAAGGAACCACATTTTGTTGACGGACGTACGGAATAAACGTCAAGTCCAGTCAAATAGTTTAAAGAAGGGACATGTTTGCACGCCGGCGACAGTCACTAGTTTGTCGCTGACATTCCTAAGCAAAGACAGATTAGTGGCTACTTAATACTATTTTGTGTATTTAAGTTACAAAGTCGGACAGGACGGAAAAGATAATGTTATGGGACAATTTTACTACCTTACGCAGCAGGCACTTTTGTTTAAATATGAAAGTAACTAACAATCATGTAGTCCACCTTCTTCGTCCACGTACAGTCCATGGTAAGTGACCACGAGCTACAAAGACTCCTACCACCTTAAAACAGCTCGTATAAAATAGGTGTACTTTTATCTTAGTCGGATACAAACTAGCTCAGAATAATAATTTCACGTGGCCGAGCGGTTACCATACCGATCTGACGCGCAGTGGGTCCCGGGGTCGAACCCTGGCCAGACATACTTCTGAATGATGAGTTTAGATTACTGTTCTGGGTCTGGGTGTGTATTCATCTTTGTGTGTCCATGGCTCCCACGACACAAGAGAAAATCCTAGAGTGCGGATATGAGTGTAGAAAAGCGTCTTCAATTATTTTTATAAAACCCCAGAAAAATCTTCAATCGTTTGTGCATAAAATTCTCAATGCAATTGATAAAAGAAATTCAAGACATGATGCCCTAGTGGTACGATGATATGACTAGAAGGTATTTACATGCATGAACATTCTTCAAATTTATAGTTCTTAAGTGTGGGTCATGGTCGACGTTACGATACGACTAATCCGGATTGTTAGCGTGATGGACTATGGACTAAACGTTCCTCACTTAGTGCGGATCCAGCAGCCCCTTCCGCTGCCGTCTAAAGTTTATTGTGAAAAACTATACAAAAATTTAACTCTTTCTCATAAAATCTTTGTATTAGTACCAAATCCAGGTATAATTAGTAGCAAATCCGGGTTCCAATTTGAAAATTACCCGTTGGTATAATAAAATTTCTAGCGCTGGACCACATTTTATACCATGACTTCTATTAATTCATTTATTAGTTCTAAATTACCTACTATCAATGAGGGTATAGCGTGTTACCCGTATATAAACATACTGGTACTGTATAGACTTATATTATGTACGTATATAGTCACAATAAAATTAGGGATGCTACGAAAAACTAGCAATCAACACGAGTAGAATATGAAGCGAAGATCGTTAATATTAGACAATTTGCACCGTCCATAAAATAATAAAATTTTATTTCATTGCAGTTACTAATAAACTTGGCACGCATATCGAATATTAGTTGCGCTAAAATACTTTATAATATAAAATTATAAATAAAACAATTATCGTACGCTCTTTATTTTTAACCGACTTCCAAAAGGAGGAGGTACTCAATTCGTCTGTATTATTTTATTTTTTTATGCAACAAAAAGCACCTTTTAAGTGTTTTTATAGAATTCATACCTCTGTCCTCGTGATTCAACTCCGGTGAGATACTACCTAATTTGTATCTAACAAATGGTTAAACGCTAATGTGTTCCAATTTGAAGGGTGCGATAAGAGAGAAATTCCGATGCGTTGCAACTTATACCTCACGACTGGCAATCCATCTGTTTATGGCCGTAAGCGGCATCACCACTTACCAGGCATACTTCATGCTCGTTTGTTTATTCAATTTTATGTTTGTTATTTAATAAAATAATAAAGTACATTACCCTACTCTTACCCTAACATTATCCACCGAATAACTAAACGCTAAACGCTTTCTACGCTCATAGCCCCACAGTAGGATTCTCTCCTGTGTCGTGGGTGCCATGGACACACAAAGCCGAATACACAAACGCCCAGAACAAAAATCTAAACTCATTATTCACGTTTCTAAAAAAACACTGTTTTAAAACCTATTATCCTACGACTCCCCCAGGATATTATTAAAGATGTGTGCATTACTCACACTTTAAAAGCATTACTACGCTTTTCTCAACTGTGACCTAAACTCATTTATTCTTAGAGGAAACTATTGCCCGGTAGTAATACACCTGATATAATTTATCGTTGTAAATGCCTTAGAGCTTCAGTTTCTCAGGCAACTATGAATAACATTACAACACAGTCTTCACATAAAGTATCACCGCAAACGCGCCAGTTCTATATCAACACGAGAAAGTAATAAAAATCAATCATTCCTAGATAAATAGACTTAATCTGTTTTACATTGAGTCAATTAAATTATCTTATCGGGTCCGACTGAGCCCTTTCAATCGATCCCCATCGCCACACGCTCCAGGCTTATCAAGCACGCTAATCTTAAGCTAGAAAATGGAATACTTGCAGAATAAGCTGGGAACCTAATAAACTGTTCGACTAAAGGAGATTATTATGCAAACAAATCGTCAAGTTATATAAATAAAGTTTATTCTCAACAAGTTTATTTATTTATTTAAACTTGTAGCACTCGGGTTGAGAATTATGTTTTCCAAATTTTATACCGATAAAAACTGTAAGCAACATTTTTGAAATATCTACTAATAATAATCGAAATTTGCCGAAGATGATTTCTTAAACTCGAAAGTCCTTATAAGCGGCGTTAATATTTTAGGCGTATATCAAAACTTATAGCTATAATAACCTCTTTTAATTATATTTATCTTTCTCACTATTGCTCACGGAACCATTTATAATTAATGTTGAAGAAGTTCTGATAATATACACAGTCATATACTTTGAAGTAAATTTGAAATATCATATATTTAAACATTTTATTTGTACTAATATAAGTTATTATGAATTTCACAAACAGTTGAACTTTTACGCGTGGGAAACTAATTAGGAAACTTCAGTCTCGCTGGGCTTAGCGCGACAATTTCAACCGACGCTGGTAACTTTTAGCCGTTTTTATCTGTAGAAAACAGTTGAAAATATAGAGAAGAAATTCTTAGCAGAGTTGCGCTAAGTAGGCAACGTTAACGATAGTGTGGTGTAACTTTTAGTAAATACGGTTGGTAGTCAAGGCACGAGCGTAAGTAGATTTACATGTTCCAAGCACGTGACCTTATTTCGAATTTTACTTCGCTCTCAGATTGCCTTGGGCGGAGGCTTAGCCACCGTGCACGAGGAATGTATACCGAAATGTGATGAAGATAAAAAGTGAATTACTGGGAGTTCTTCAAAACACACGTAACTACATTTAGCGTACGTAGAAATGTTTTTTTTTTTCAAATTAAGTATAAACCGATTTCAACAATAATACTGGCTTTGTATTTATAAATAAACCTCACTTTTATTACTTACAACGTTTTCACTCATAAATTCACCTTAAATGAATAGATGAAGAATAATTGCAATATTATTTTCACTGCAGAAAGTTTGATCTGAGTTTACAAACAAATAATATTGGTTATCATAAATTTTAACAATTTTAAAGGAATCTGTTGTAACTTATACTTGCCATTTCATCTGACTGCAATATATCAAAACAACATCAACAACTATATAGTAGTTTCATTTAAAACTCTTATTATTTCTTCAAAGCCTATTAATAATAAACTTAACGGTCTATACATGCAACCCTTAATACAGAACTTTCCTCCACTATCATCTTAATTAAATTTACCAGTTCTTTTCAAAAAATAAAAGTGTACAACTTTTAAATTTAGTATTCTGAGTAATAATAATTGTTTTGGAAACTAATGTATTTCTTATTTTTTGTATCAATCTTTTCAACGAGCAATTTAGATGCGAATTGCTAGTAAAGAAAAATACCTGTGAAGTGTACTCTAGACAAACCTCAGGTACTTATTTTTTTATCAGATTGAAGTAGCAAACGAGCATGCAGTCCACCTGATGGTAAGTTGTAACTGCCGCTCATGAACATCTGTAAGCAACTTCATATTGAAGAAGGGTTCTATCTGAAGTCGATCACAGATGCATTACTCCCCTGAGGACTAAGATGGTCGCCTCATATACAAGTAAGCCGGCAACCACACCCTTCCAATGAAACGCAAGAACTGGTTCACGCTAGAAATAGGTGTGGCGGTGGTACCACCCCGGTCGAACTACATTGGTTCTTCCACCTGGCAAATTGCTAGTTAAGAAGAAAATCTGTGAAGTGTACCACTCTAGACAAACGTCCATTCCTTATATTATTTGGTTGCTGATATCCATGAACCAAGTGTGCTGCATTCCCTAAATATGTACCTATTGATACATCTGACGATTTCCACACATAAATATAGTCATAGTCAACCATGCTACTCAAGTGCGATTTGGTTGGCTTGACACACCTTTGAGAACCTTTTAGACTTCTCGGGTGTGTATTTCCTCACGATGTTTTCCTTCACCTTAAAGCAGCGATAATTATATTTTAGTACGCACATCATTTTAAAAAATGAAACCCTGTACCCTCGATTGAGCGGTCTAATTTCAACTGTTAGGCTACCACTTGTCAATAGATAAACGTATTGACGACCCGCGCGGCAGAGCGGTCGTCATACCGGTCTGACGCGCATTGGGTCACGGATTCGAATCCCGGCCAGACAGAAATATTTATAATGAATTTAGATTTCTGTTCTGGGTCTGGGTGTTTGTGTATTCGTCTTTGTGTGTCCATGGCACCCACGACACAGGAGAAAATCCTAGTAGTAGCTATGAGTGCAGAAAGCGTGTGTTAAAAAAAAGAAAGACTAACAGAATACCTACTGATATCCCAAAAAGTAAAAGCCAACTCGCCCCTTCATTCACAAGCTATTTTCGTTAATAAATAATGCAATTTCAACAAGGAAACGTGAGTTTATTTTTTCTCACAAGATAAGTTACTCGGCAACAAATCAAGCTATTAATCATTGACTGTGCTAGGCTTCGAATCGAATCCATTTTCTTAATCATCTATACATAAATAACAGGGTTCCTTTGTCCGTGATTACGCCTTAAAATAACATGTTTACTATTATTTATGGCCAGAAAATGCTTATTTGAAATCAAAATGCCTTGAGGAGGTTCTACAAATTAATTTAAACACTAACAGAAATTAAAATTGCAATATATATTATAGATAAATTATAATAGAATGTTCATAAATATTTGTTTTGTAATAACGATGTCATAAAAAGAGCTAAGAATAATAAATTTTAAATAAAACATCTATAACGAGCAGTGATAGCCTATTGATTGAAACTTGGCCTCTTAATTTAGGATCCGGGGTTCGAATCCCAGGCACGCACCACTGATTTTTTTTCTAAAATAATGTGCGTACTAGAAATATAATTATCACTGCTTTACGGTGGAAGAAAACATCGTGAGAAAACCTACACATCTGAAAGATCTCGTAAAAAAAAGAGTTCTCAAAAGTGTGTGAAGTCTACCAATTCGCACTTGGCCAGCGCGGTGGCCTATAACTCTCTCACTCTATGGCCTATAACTCTCTCACTCTGAGAGAAGACCCGTGCCCGGCAGTGGGACAATAATGGGTTGATGATGAAAACATCTATGTTTGCTAAACTGTTTGCTTAACATAGACTATAATACAATCTTCACGAGAATTACATACGAGAGACCTATGCCCTTAATACCCAATACACGTGAAGATTATAATAATCGAAATACCATATGAAGACCCGCGTGGCCGAGCGGTTACCATACCGGTCTGACACGCAATGGTTCCCGGGTTCGATCCCCGGCTAGACAGAAATGTAAATGATGATTTATATTTCTGTTCTGGGTCTGGGTGTTTGTGTATTCGACTTTGTTCATGGCACCCACGACACAGGAGAAAGTCCTTTAGGGCTATGAGTGTAGAAAGTGTGTGATTAATAATACCTAATTGAAATATCAATGAAATACATAAATCCTGTATGTAGATGAAGGTACGAAGTTAATAATGTTTTCTATAATACAATATTGGAAGTTATGTTAGTGTAGATGTTCAATTCTATAAAAAAAAATTAACAAAAATATAACCGACTTCCATGCCACAAAAAAGTACAGTACAGTACATAAACAGTACATAATACATAGTCCCGAAGTCGGCGCTCAACACACTTCGCTAAATCATGTCGACGAAACTATGTTCTACGAGTATATGAGC
>DWNE01007838.1:0-11952 GCA_018249875.1 Cecropterus toxeus | reverse complement strand
GTCCTCGAGCGTGTGCTGCGCGGAATCCTGAGGGTGTCCACAATGGTGGCACTGCGCTGAGGCCTCCCTGCCTATTCCACTTTGATCACCTAGGTGATGAAAGGCTCATTGGTGTCCTTTGATCACCTGAGACATCACCTGGACGATCATAGGCATGGATGATAAGGTCGCATTTATGGTTACCTAGGTGTAAAAAAAGGCTGCAAGGTACCGGCAGGTTCGCGGATGGTTGCGAAAGCGTTCCAGTGTTCCCGCCGTACGGTGCAAGGAGAAAATATAGTGGGGATTTAGCCGGTAAGAGTACGGCATAACCCAGTTACCCGGGGCGGCTGGGTATCCATGCGGATTACTCACTTTAAAAGAAATAAAGTTGTAACAAAAACGACCATATTTGGCGACTTTTTCAGTATTTTGTACAGGTACGGAAATAATATATTTTTTTAAGTTGATAATGTGTCAGGTGATCAAAGAACACCAATGAGTCGGCTTTGATCACCTAGGTGATATCACCTGGCTGATCAAAGTGGAATACACCATTAAGCTACTCGCTTTAGTAAAGCCAATGGTCAGTCAGCCTAAACGAGATCAAACAGTCAGCTTCTCAAAAGAAACTTTCGAAAAAAGAATCTCAGACAAACAACCAAAATAACAAGATCTACGTAATCTCTCTCGCGAGACATTGTATGGTGAAAACGGGGGCGATTTTATAAGTAAAAAGAGGTCCACTTAAACTTGACAGGTATTTTTACAAACTTAATAATGCGTCGCTTGTAATACACATAGTGTCTTATAATAGTAACTTTAAGATTAATTTTTGAATGACGATCATTTTGATGACTGTAAAATTAAAATTGTCGTCTAACAAATTTCTCCACGGAGTTAATAAAGCGATAATAGGATCGTTTGTTCAAGGAATAGAATCCAAAATCATTTGCTCTTGTTGTGTATTTCTTGTTTTGTTTAATACAAGCACAACTCATCATTTATTACTGCATTCCACTTTTCACGGTCAAGAGTATTTGATAGTGTTGCCTGTTACAAGTTGTTTACCAACTTAATGGAAGATTATTTACGGAATTGTTTTGGTAAGTCAAATTAAAATGGAAATAAATAGTTTAGTGTTTTCACAGAAATGTCACAGAGTTTTAGATAACAGCGGAAAATATTAGGATGGTATTAAAGTTTTGCTATTTTTTTATCTTGACATTTAAAATTGACACACATGTCAACTACAATTAATCTGTAATTATTCGGCTAATAATAAGAATTCAGTACAAATATAAAATATATACATTTAACTTTTTACACGTAAGATCTTTCAAATTCAGCATAAAAAAATGCTAAAGGTATTTTTTAAAATTATTACATTAAGTTAGATTTATATTATAAATCAATTAAAAAAATACATTATATTTACTCTTTTAAGCTCTTAAAAGATTTGAACATAAGTAATAATGTCTGTATTCGGAAAGATGTCACTGTCTTAAAATTCCATCACCTTAACTGACCTTACACTAAAACAATAAATGTAATTATATAATAATCAGCAGGTATGTACGTCAAGGTGTTAATTTAAAAGTAAATCATGGCAACCTTGAATCTCAGACGCATCTAATCGTCTCAGTCAGTGACACGCATTGGCCGAGTTCGCTTGGCGGTAAAATTTAAAAAGTTAAAAAATATATTATCTGTGACGAAAATGGCGCTACTTACCCGCGTATTGAGACGCGCGCCATTTTTTCAGAAACGCGTAGAATCGACTATGGCGAATTTGACGAAGGACGAAATATTAATATTATTACGACCCCCTTTCACAAATTGGAGCAATATTATTCGTGAGGCGGAGAAAGTAGTCGGCTATCCGACATCTTTTATGAATCTGCGTTGCCTGTTAAGTGATGAGTTCGCTAACTTAGCGCTTTATTTGCGGAAATTGGTAAGTTTTTTATGTAAGTTCAGTACCGTAAACCGACCCCATTAAAAATGAGATAAACAAGAAACTTAAGATTGAATAAGAGTTTACAATTATTTACTTTTTGCTGCATTTAAAATTAATTCTCAGTAATTAAATATTTCAATAAATTCTAAATACAAATGGTTAAATACGATATAATAAATTAAATTACAAGTACATTAAAAATACTAAATGTCACATACAAAAGAAGTTTTTAAATGACGTTGTTAAAACATATTTTCGATATTAACGGCCATAGCTACTCGCATGAAATATTCACAGAATATTTATATATTCACTTACGAAATTATTATTTAAAATTAAATGAATATTAAAGGGGGGTGTCACATAACAAACGTGATTTTTGCCGCTCATGTTCGAATCCGACTCGCACTTGGCCAGTTTTATTTATCAAGTTTGTTATTGAGTCGTGAATCTCTAAGTTACAGGCCATAATTGCGAAAATGTACTTACTCTCTTCTACTCAATGTCGTACATATCATATTAATAAGGTATGTTGGAGTAACATCGGAGCTGGGGTAAAGCCGTACAGTTTTGACCACATTTATAAAATTGGCGACTTCATATACCATGCCATGAAAATTAGGTACCTACCTGATACAGCGATTTTTATAAAGATAGCCTAATTCGGCTACAATCGCAGTCGACCGAACTTACCCCAGCTCCGATATTACCCCAACTCACCTTACAATTAATTCAAAAACAATTTATTTCTTTACACATATGCACATATGGTTGATGACCGCACAATCCAATATTTATCAATTTTAAATTAAATATTCACCTTTTTTTCTTTCTATATTACTTTAGAAATGAAAACTTGATGCTGTTACTTCATTGTTAAAAACCTTTTAATTTATACTTTTTACCCCTGCGTCAGAAGGAGGATAATGATTTTCCAACGTAGGTATGTATGTTTGGTACGGATTGTGACGTATGACATATCATTAGAATCGTCTTATTTTTCATAGTGACATAAGTTATATATTTAACAAAATGGCCTGGATATGAACTGGCGTTATTCTAAACCAAAATTTCGTTTTAGCAGTCGGGTTTTTTGTTTTAATGTTTTATTTCCTTATAATATTGAAGTAGCAAACGATCATGGAGTCCACCTGATGGTAAGTGGCTCCTGCAGACATGGACATCTGTGAGCAACCACAGATAAGATCAGTCTTGAGGTAGGATGCGTTGCTACTCCTGAGGACTTCGGAACGCCTCGGATAAGTATAATCTTATATATAAAATTTTCGTGTCACAATTTTTTTTCCCGTAGTCCTCCGAAACGGCTTGACCGATTCTCATGAAATTTTGTGAGACTATTGAGTAGGTCTGAGAATCGGCTAACATCTATTTTTCATATCCCTTAGTGATAAGGGTTGTCCACCCTTAACACTTTTTTCAACTTTTAGACATTTTTTTTAAGTTGCATTAAAAATACAAACAACCCTAAGTTTATATCTTTTTATCACCAACCCATATTTTTCAATAGCTATTTTAGTAATTTAATCATTTTTTATCCCCAGTCGATAACTAATCAATCAATCACAGTAATAAGTTTAATAATAAGTTAGTTATTTTTTGTCTATACTAGAAATTACTTAGAAATAATTTATATGGCAAAACATCGTTTGCCAGGTCAGCTAGTAAATATATAAATAAAAGTAACTATTTTAAATTCTTTCATTAAAAAGAAAAAACCGGCCAAATGCGTGTCGGACTCGCAAACGAACGATTCCGTAGGTACCATTTTCTATAAACCATTGAATGATTTAGTTTTTGTTGGTTTATAACAAATAAATATATTCGAATAGAAATTTTATTCGAATATTGCATATAATTACTTTTTTTAATAAAACGTAAATATAAAATAATTTTTATTACAATTTCTCAAAACATAATTTAGTTAAAGTCGGCACCTTGTGGTGAAAGATCAAACTACAAGGAATTCTCGATAAGTTGTTTATTACAATAAGCGCCATCTATTACTCCGATGTTGAATTACTTTGAATGTACATTTGTTAGATGGTGCCATCTAGAAAAAATAATGAGCGCCATCTAACACTCTAACGTTGAAGTTGAGCAAAAGATCACGTGTTTTTATGGGAGCCCCTCTTAAATATTTATTTTGATTCTGTTAGTTAGTATTATTATATTGTTATATCGGCAATAGAAATACATTATTTGTGAAATTTTCAACTGTCTAGCTATCATGTTTCATGTGATACCGCCCGGTGATAAACATACAGACAGACATACGGATAGACAGAAAAACACACAAAAGGACAGCGGATTCTTAGTAATAGGGTTCCGTTTTTACTTTTTTTTCTTATGGAACCCTTAAAAAAGCTGTGTTTAACATTTACCTGGATTTTCTGTTAACAAATTTTACAGAAACGTGTTTATGTTTTATTATGCAAGGTAGAGAAATGTTTTATGACGTCATTGTAACATTTTCATCATCAAACTTTATTGTTGCCTTGTGCTCTAAAAAGAAGTGAAAGTCAAAAAAATTAAATTACTCAGTCTTGCCTTGTTCTCATTATCGCTATATTATTTAATTTAACGCCCAATGTATTTTTGAATTATAATAGCTCGTACTCGTGCTTTACTACGAAACAATAACAACTTTTAACATTGTTACAAACATTAGAATAAAAACACCGACTGTTTAAAACGAAATTTTAGTTCAGAATGATATATATTTTATTTAACGCTTATATAAGTTTTTGTCAAAATAGTTGAGTAAAAGTATTATAGTACATATATATTTAGATTGGTCTACTTACTAGCTTTCATTTGATACCCATATTGTCGTAATAGAAGAAAAAAACGTCCCTCCCCCCATTTTCCTCTATTTTTAGGTACCATTTTAAAAAATATATAGCCTATGTCACTCTGTAAACTGAAACAATTCTAATGATAGTTATGTCATACGTCACAATCCGTCAAGCCGTTTGGGCTGTAGCGCGTGCCAAATAAATTGACATACATACAAAAAAAACAAACATACGTACATACATACGCTCGAAAAACATTACCCTCCCTCTGATGCAGTCGGGTAAAAACCTACACAAACTTACTCCCAAATTGGCTAAAAGTAAATATAACGACTTAAAAACATTTCTATAGAAAGGTTGATGTTGATTGTATGTAAACGACTTCTAGAACTGATGGGTGTATGTATGTTTGTTTGTATGTATGTCCATTTCTTTGGCATGTGTTACAGTCTAAACGCCTAGAATCGTCTCAGTTTTGAAAGTGACATAGGCTACATAATTTAAAAAATGGCGTCTGGAAATAGAGGAAAACGGGGGGAGGGACCTATATACCAATCTAAATATTATAACACTTTTACTTGACTATTTTGACAAAAACTCTTATAAGCAATAAATTGAATATAGGTATATAAATTATTGATGTACAAAAATTTTGTTTAAAGCAGTCAGGTTTTTTGTTTTAATGTTTTTAACGATGTTACTATGGTATAGAAGACGGATTTTAATAAAGTGGGGACTAAATGTTAACTTAAGATACAGACTATAAATTTTTTATCCAAAAATTTAAATTCAGCAATTTTGGTTTGTTGTGACTTTAAGCACGTGACACACTTTCATTAAATCTGTTCCCCAAACTGGTCTTTTTGCATAACCGTTCAATGTATGTGACTCAAAACTTTCATTTTTAGGGTCCCGTACCCAATGTGTAAAAACGGATCCCTATAACTAAGGCCTCGCCGTCCTTCCGTCTGTCTGTTCGTCTGACCATTAGCGTTAGTCCGACTCGCATTTGCCCGGTGTTTCTTTTTCTTGCGTCGTGTTCTTCATTACTGAAGGTCGTGTCCAGAATGAAACCCCTTCAAAGTAGCTATAATTCACGTCCATTCTCGTCGTTCTTCGGTTTTCTTAAAGCACATGCTACCGAGAGACCAGTGAGTGCGGTCACTTGGTCACTCCAACGGCTAGGTAATCGGCCGTGGGGTCGTTTCCTTTCAACTTTACCTACTACCATCAGCTTATCTAGATCGTCAGGGTGACTGCGGGCAATGTGACCAAAATATCCCAGCATTCGTTGATAGCATAAAGTTGAGAGACTTGTTTTAATTCGGAGCTGATGGAGCATAGACTTATTTGTTCTCTTGCCCAGTGTTTAAATGGAAATAATTAATAAATAATTATAAAACTCTGTTCGCAGGTCGGCAGCAACCATCTCGTGATGCAAACAGCCAAGAACGTTCTTTACGGAGACTCAAAGAACCTGCAACCTTGGGGACTGATCATCTTGCTTCTATCCAAATCCGTGAAGACAGTTGCATCGACTCAGCAGTTAAAAGCGATTGACGAACAACAGCGCCAGCTAGCGGAGTTAACAGAAATGATGAGAACAGGACATTTGATTCACAGAGGAATCGTAAATGTACCATTCGCGAAACGATCCAAAAACACCGAATCTGCGATCTTCGGGAACAAAATAGCTATTTTGCTCGGAGATTACTTACTAGTAACAGCCAATGCTATGCTGGCAGGTCTGATGAACGCAGACGTACTCTACACTGTGTCAACTGCGCTGAAAGATATGTCTGAAAGCGAATTCTTCGGGGACAGAGATGAGCAAAACATGCCGTTACCGGGCAAACCGAAGCGATCACACGATGAGAGCATTACCTTCGAAACAAAATCCATAGCCGAGGATGACGTTTTGGGGAAACCGAGAAAAGAATGGACAGCTCGTACAGTCTTCAACGGCGTGAGCCTATTGGGAAGATCTTGCCAATCAGCAATGCTTTTGAGCAGACAAAGCCGAGACTTGCAGAACTACGCTTTCCACTTCGGTTGCAACCTCGGGTTAGCTTGGCAAGCGGCTACAGAAATCCAGAAAATAACGTCAGATAAGAAAGAACAGTTCTGTCTAGCGAGTGCGCCTGTTCTTTTCGCTTTAGAAGGCAATCCTGATCTTTACAAGATAATAGACCAAGCGAAACACGATGTAAAAGACGTAGACTATGAGGATTTGAAGTTTAATATCCTAAAAACAGACGCGGTGGATAAAACTAGGCTCCTGCACGAAGAGCACGCGAAGAAAGCAACCTCCTTTATCGAAAGCATAGGAAATAACGAATCTGTTGATATGATTAAGAAATTAATAAATACTTTCTAATACTTAAATATGATGCCAATAAGATTTAGAATCGCGAGAGATATGTGCGCTCATTAAAAAATGAGCGGTTTAGAATTTATTATCTGACTGCGTTAGAAAGGTAATGTTTTTCGAGCGTATGTATGTATGTATGTATGTTAGTTTGTATGTATGTCTATTTCTTTGGCACGCGCTACATTGCAAACGGCTCGTCGGATTGTGACGTATGACATATCATTCGAATCGTATCAATTTGCAGATTGGCTTTATACATAGGTTGTATTTTTTTTAAATGGCGTCTGCAAATAGGTGAAAGAGGAGGGTCTTTTTTACTATAACGTCGAGGGAAAGGTAGTACATGGACCAGAAGATGCTGAAATAGATATTTACTTGTAAATAAATATTTATATGTTTCTTTAAAGAGTGAATTACAAATATAAAGACTATACCTTTCTACACTCATAGCACTAGGATTTTGTCCTGTGTCGTGGTATCGAAAACACCCAGACCCGAAACGGAATCTAAAGTCATCATTCAGATGACTGGCCGGGGATCAAACTCGGAACGTGCGTGTCAGACTGGTATGGTGACAGCTCCGCCACGCGTGTTACTACATTTAATTATAGTCGAAATCTTGTTAATATTTCTAAAATTAAATGTTTTTTTGGGTTAATGCGTTTTTAAACACACAGAGAGAAAAAAAAAACAGAATTATAGGATTTTTTGTTAAAACTTATTCTTAGTACTCCAAACTACTTATATACAAAGATCTGCGATAAAAAGATGAGGAGCATTTTTTTATATGTACTTATATGAAAATATTTTATTGTAATTTTATCATTTAAACTAACATTTATTAAGCTTCCTAAAACGAAGGTTGTGCTGAAATTATTATTAGTTAAAAAAATATAAAATTAAATTAATATTTGTTTATTTAAGTAATTTTATACTAGCATAAGCCAGTTATTACTTTGTTATAAAGAAAATAATACGAAATAAGAAATTTAAAAATGAAGGTATTTAATTTTCATAATAAAATATATAAAAATTTATTGCTACGTATTATTGTCACAATTTCTTCTGATACACTATTTTTAGGGTTCCGTAACCAAATGGTAAAATCCGGACCTTATTACACCGCACTTAAAATTCTCACAGATGATATAGGTATTTATTTTGCCGCTATAATAAATCCCAAAAACAGAATAAATTTAATGTTAAATGAGGGCTTTTGCAGGTACATAATCTTAAAATAAATAACTTTTTGGTATTTTTCCGTAATTTTCCGTAATCACGGGTCAAGAGGAATTCAAATCGGCAAAAAATGGGTGGCTTCTAAATAAAAAGATTGGTACAATTGTACAGAATGTTCGTTCCGCAAATTGAGTATTTTTGCGTACTTAATTTTTATCATAAATTATAATGCACAATTACCCTAAAATAGAATACAACAATTTATTTTAAAGTACGTGCGTAAAGTAACCTAGTTATATAATGTAACGTATTTTTTGTAAATATGAAGTAGCAAACGAGCAAGCAGCCCACCTGATGGTAAGTGGTTACTGCCGTCCATGGACGTCTGTAAGCAACTTCATACAGAACAGGGGTTCTATATGAAGTCTATCGCAGACGGGCTACTCCCGAGGATTGAGATGGTCGCCTCATATAAAATTTAGCTTCATATATTTAAACAAATATACGTAATATTTAATTAAATCATAACTTGCCTAATTACTTCGTAAAACTCTTCAAAGACATTATAGTTAACACCTTCATCTCTAACATTGTATTTTTGGTACTTTGTGCTTATATTTTTAAGTAGATATAGATCGTCCCTAAAATCTTTCATAAGCCGGTTCATTGCCGAAGTATGATTTTTTTCGTATAAACATTTAATTATAAACGTTTATTAAAACTAAGAAATATTTAATAATGTTAAGTTGAAAATAACGCCATCTAGTTAAAAGTATAGAACTATTTTATCTGTTCGCATAATCCGTATAGGTTCTATGATTGTGTTTCTAAGAGGTCTTATAGAATAGGTACCATTTACGCGACGTACTACGAGAGTCTGCTAGATGTCTACTAGATACCTCAAATTTGTTCTAAAGTAACTAAATATGCTAAGATCAGAATTTGTGTAATAAATAATATTGCTTTAATGTTATGGACTTTGATTTTAACTTTGTTAGATGTAAACAGCGCCATCTATTTGAAATAATTAGAACTATAATGGTAAAGTAAATAATAATACGTCACGATCATAGATGGCGCTGAAACCAATTTATAAGCTCGAGTTTAAAAGTGTAGACTTCCGGCAACTGATTACAAGATGGCGCCAGTCTCGCAATGCATGCATATTATTAGATTATTGTTTTTACCGACTTCGAAAATTTAGTTTTTTTTAGGTTAGCACCGTACAGTTAAGAAGGTGGTAGAACCAATGTAGTTCAACCGGGGAGGTACCACCGCCACACCTATTCCTAGCATAAAGCAGTTCTTGCGTTTCGTTGGAAGGGTGTGGTTGCCGGCTCACATATATATGAGGCGACCATATTGGAGGACTTCAGATAGAACTCTTGGTCTATATGAAGTTGCTTACAGTTGTCCATGGGCGGCAGTTGCCACTTACCATCAGGTGGACTGCATGCTCGTTTGATACTTCCATCGGATAAAACAAAATACCTACATGTTGCACTTTGAGATAAGATTATAGATTATGTAGAATTGAGCAGTATACATAGCTGATGACCTGAAGAGACAGCGGGCAACCGTAGGATTCAGTCATTTAGTCCCTATTTTTATTGTTGTTCTTTCGATGGGGAAAAAAGTTACCCCACACCGTGGGAGTGGCGCCGGGTTATGCAGGATTCGAATGTAGGACATAGGCCTAATTTACGCACTGTGACGGGTCCAACTGTATCCTACGGTTGCCCGCTGTCTCATCAGCTGGCCATCAGCGTCCTTATATTCCTCAGTTCTTACAAAATCTATAATCTTATCCTAAAGTGCAGCATGTATTTTGTTTTATCTGAAGTCGATCACATGCGTTGCTGCTCCCGAGGACTGAGGTAATCGCCTCATATAGTGAGTCGGTCACACATCCTTACAGAAACGCAAGAACTGCTTCACGCTAGAAATAGGTGTGGCGGTGATACTTCCCCAGTCGAACTACATTGAAATGAAATGAAATGTCTATATTTTATATAGGCCTACGGGGGCGCGTACAAATGGTCATTTACAGTATTTTTTCTTACACTACCACCGGATCGGAAAATGACCACAACTGAGAAGATCCGGCAAGAAATTCAGCGGGTTTGTCATTTTTCTTTGTAATACTTTGTATTTTTATTGGTTCACATTGGTTTTACCACCTGGTAAAACTTACTTATCATCCGATGACCTATCGTTTACTTATTTTAATGAAACAATGAATAGACCAGTTGGACATCTGATCATTTTTGCATATTCATTGACATTAACATTGAAGGTCACTTTATATACCTAGCCTATTTTTATGTCATACAATACTAAGATAATAAGGTGGTCATCTAGTTAGATAACATACTAATGAGGAAAATTAAGATTTTAGATCGATATCTACGAAAATAATTAAAGACTATTTCTATGATTCATATTTTGACGTTAATTAGTTCTAACTAAGGCTTAAGGCACCTTTTGTTTTTTAACCGACTTCAAAAAAGGAGGAGGTTCCCAATTCGTCTATTTTTTATGTTTGATACATCGAAAGTTGTGGATAGAGTGAACCGACCTTGTCATTTATTATTTGAAAACTTGCTCTCTGTTGCTCTCCGTTTGGTCCCATTGTAATTCGTTTCAGTTCTGACATGGGCATCCATGAGAAAACCGTATAAGTCTTAAATTTGCATAGGATGTGCGCGAGAAAATTTGTCGCGCACATTAATGAAGAAATAACTCGGTTTCTACGAATCCCATTTTCATGAAACTTGAAATTAGCATTCAGTATCTTGGATGACATAATATAATGAAAAATATGACCTTCTACTCATCTATTGAATGAATAGTATCCCAGACCCTGAACAGAAATCGAAATTCATTCTGAAATCTGCCTGACTGAATCTGATCTTTGTATCGTGGGAACCATGAACACTGAAAGACATAAAAAACACCCACATCAAAAACAGAATCTAAAATCATTCAGATATCTAGCTGAATCGAACCCGGTACCCACTGTGTGTCAGACCGGTACGACCGCTCCGCCACGAGAGTTGGTCACAAACATAGACTTAAAAAGGTTATATGGGATTTTTACAGCACTAAAACCCCCCGGTGGTTGTCGTCGGCGCTGCGAATAGGACTCCGGGATCTCCAATGGAACGCATTCAGAGTCCTCTGACCGCGTTGTCCCATCGGGCTCCACCCAGGTAAGCAGCTGGGCCCACCGCACCGTCTGGTCTTTACGGCGGTATGTCACCACACATGCCGTCCTTCCCGGGGTCGCCTGGCTGGACGGTTTGAGCTCCTCTTGCCGCCCACAACCCCGGAAGCCGTTTGGTCGCCTCATACGACATGCAGGGGATACCGTAGCCCTATTCTAATCCCGGAACCTCAGGGACGAGGTTTACCAGTGTCTATAGATGTTTCACATCAAAACTCAGACCCAAAGCAGACCTAAAGGACCTAAACAGACGTACCTTATGTTTTTTTTTACACCTAAACCTAACGGCAGACGGGCTACCTGATGGTAGGTGGTCACCGTCGCCTATGGACATTTGCAACACGAGGGGAGTCGCCAATGCATCGCCGGCTTTGAAGGAGAACTCTTTTCACACCTTTTTTGAAGAGCCCCATGTCATAGC
>DWNE01007837.1:0-11952 GCA_018249875.1 Cecropterus toxeus | reverse complement strand
TTTTACTACCACTTTCGATGTATCAAACATAAAAAAAAAAAAAAAATACAGACGAATTGAGTACCTCCTCCTTTTTGAAAGTCGGTAAAAAAAACATATTCTAACATAATAATATGCAATGTAGATCATTCGAATGTAATAGGCGATCATATCAATCATGCTGTTTTATAAGTTACAATAATGCTGAAACTAATAATATTCAAAGCTGATAGTTCAAAATAATATGAAATTCTTAATTAATTGCATCAACAAGTACATCAAATTTCGTTAAAAGCAATAAATCTATATTAATAATTCGGTCAAAGTGTACGGTAGACTCAATTGAAACCTTACTTGTATAATTTTACATATGTAACTATTGATTTCGAGTCGACAACATACATATATCCGCAAAATTCGGATTGTCCAATATTTTGTTCAATTCCAATGGTACAAATGACAGTGTAGCCAAATTTCAAGATTGTGTGTTATGAGTCACATTTCATCCGAACGTAGCCGGGTTTTCCTCTAGTTTTTTTATCAGACTGAAGAAGCAAATGAGTATGCAGTCCACCTATGGTAAGTGGTCACTGCCGACCATGGACATCAGTAAGAAACTTTATACAAAACAGATGTTCTATTCGATCACAGATGAGTTGCCACTTCCGAAGACTAGGATGTTCGCCTCAAATACAATTGAGCCGGCAACCACAGCGTCCCACCGAAAAGCAAGAACTATTTCGCGCTAGAAATAGGTACGGCGGTGGTGCCTCTTCGGTCGAACTACACTGGTTCCACCTGGTCTAGTAGGTATATAAGTTTGTCATCACCTGAAAATAGCCTCAAATAGCATTAAGGACTCATATCTAGGCTATGTAGCATCCCAGGTAACTCGTTACCTTAAGACTAAATTATGTAGTATGCTTCATCAAGTATGTCTGCCATACGTGACTGAGTTATTCATCATCGCAGAGCGCAAAATATTGAACTATATTAACATTTTTGGACAGTTGGTTGTTTCCTTGTAACATAGGCAAATAAAAGTTTATTTGTTAGGAGATTAAATAAACGTTGAAGCCTAGGTTGAAACGCTAATTTTAAAGCTGAAACTACACAGAATTGTATCTGTTCTTTTGTTACAATTTATTAGACACCTACGTCTCTATATTCTATGAGGGTGAAATAAGGGAAAAATATTAATAGAAGATCTGCCTAGTTTAAACAAACACTATAAAAATGTATTTGACTTTATAGTTAGAAACATAACGCCCCTATTTTACTATTGGGAAATCAACTCTTAACGGAGGTAACCCTCAACTTCATACAAGCGGTCCTGGAGACGTCAATATTTATTAAAGGAAAATTATTCGAAACATGAGCCTCGCTATTTAGTGCGAGGTACCTGGAGTGTACCTGGAACACATTGCACCTTTATAAGCTTGAAAAGTGTTGTATATTTGATCATTAAAAATATTTTTCAAGCAAAATTTTGATATTGCATTTCTCACCAGTTATTTCTCAGCGAGACACTAAATGCCTTTGATAGAGGACGTACGTCATTCAGTAACAAGTTGGTAGTTAATCGCCCAACAGCTCCTTAAGCTCGCCGCTTCCCCGCATCACACCCACAGGAAGAGGGTAGGGAGCGTGCCTTGTGGGAGTGACGCGTAAAACCAGCGTATAGAAGTTTGTAAAGCTTGCACCACTTACGAGCCGTCACATACGATGAAATATGAGAAATACGAAATTCGTCTGAGGTTTTTATTTTAACGAATATTGTAGCAACAAGCATGCAGGCCACGGACTGTACGTGACTCCCGCTGACTATGGACATCGATTATAGACTCATGAGGACTAAGTTGCTTAGACTCATTTTTAGTCTAGGCAACTTCTCTCGTTAAATGCCTTCGTCAAAGTTTTCCAAGGTGATAAACGAATGATTATTCGACTTCCATGACGAATGATTATTCGACTAGTGGCGTATATCTAGTTTGAAGTAGTTCATGCGTTTTGGTGGAAAGCTGTGGTTGCAGGCTCGTCTTTCATATTAAAATCAGCAAAAGAGGTCGATCGCCTTAGTTTTCAGAAGATCCGATGTACTTTTCATTTACTTCAGATAGAACCCGTGTTAAACCTGAAGCTGCTTACAGATGTACAAGGACGGCTCTGACTACTTACCATCAGCTCGAACCACAAAGGGCTCTACTAATTTTGATCGTTTTTCGTAGTTTTCTCTATTACACATTTCATTATAAATAACGTTAACTTAGAAATTGGTTGTCACAGCTATATTAATATTTCTAACAGTTTGCTTTTCATTTTGACATTTAGATCAGTTGATAAATAATACGTATTAACCATGCAACATTTAAGGCCATTCACATTTGATAAGCAGTATTTCCATTCATGCAAGCACATATGCGTTTATCAGATTGACTAAGAGTGAGCTTGTTTTCTATAGAAATCGAAATAAAGAATAAATTAATGTAAAAAGGTATTTAAAAAAAAGCTTCTTTCCTAACTGCTTTGAATTCTACAAATTAAGCTCTTTCACTTTATACCTTCCTTGATACCCATATTGTGTGGGTTGGACAAAAACATGAATTCCGCCATTTTGTTGCGGCGGCCATTTTGGAATTATAACCATATTGATTACATATACTTGTATTGTCATCAAAACTAAAGGTGTGTTCTAAATTTCAGGTCAATCGGGCACTGAGAAGTGGGTTAAATTCTGCTTGCAAGATTTGACCCAAACATACATACAAACATTACAAGTTAAATAAAAGCTTTTAATATATAATTGTTATTAACTTCAATTTACAACAAAACATTTATTCAAATAAAAACAAACCGTAGATCTTTCAAAACAACTGTATTATCACAAGCAAAATAAATATTTTTTATTTATTTGGCATTTTCATTCTTTACTAGGCCGTTTCAAAGTACGAACCGGTTACATAACTTCAGAAAAGATTTTATTTCGCCGAGTTACGGAGCTTCTTGTTTACTCCAAACAGCAAAAAAACGCCTTCCCGTTAATTAGGCTACTCATCCGTTGCAGGAAACACTTTATTTTCTGTGAAATAATTCCGTGAATAACAAGATTGGGTTGAAAAATATTTTGTAGTCGATATTTGTTTTAATTGTATACACAGTTTAAGTCTTAAACAAAACAGTATAATAACACTTTTTAGCCGACTGCATAAGAAGGAGGGTAATATTTTTCGAGCGTTTGTATGTATGTCAATTTTTTTGGCATGCGCTACAGCCCAAACGGCTTGACCGATTGTGACGTATGACATATCATTAGGATCGTCTCAGTATTTTTAGTGACATAAGCCATATTTTTTTAAAAAAGGCGCTTGGAAATAAAGAAAAAATGGGGGAAGGGACGATTTTTTTAGTTGTTCGAAAGCATGTATGTATGCACGCCCTACAGTTTGCACAGTGACAGAGGCTATATAATTTTTAAAACTGGCGCCTAGAAATAGAGGAAGCCCCAAGGCTGAACGATTTTTTTCAAGATTAGGTACGACAATATGGGTATCACATGAGAGCTACTAAATAGACCAATCTAAAAATATAAAAAACGCAGATTCACTTTTTCGGGTCTTCTTGCTTAGTCCTCAAAATCGGTAGTCAATTAGGGCATGTCACCATGTGACCAAGTGACCATGAACGGTAAAGATAATATATTTTGAAGAGGGTTGCCAGCTCGTTCGCTACCTAATAGAAGTAGCGTCTGTTATAACGCTAATTGAGGTTAATTGCTGTGTCCAATTACATTTTTACAGTATCACCTCATCGCTTCTTCACTACAATCCCAACACAGTGTATTTTCATCTGGCTTCTCAAAATCGCATAACCCAGTTGATTGGTAGAACAGGAATAATTCAAAAGAAATTGAGATTTTATAAAGAAACCCTTAAGTTTCTGTAAAATAATGAAAACACCTCTTAAATCATAAGTAGGTAAGTATTACTTCATATATATTACCTACATATTTTATTATGTCGTTCTTTAGAGTTTCTATTGTAGTTTTTCTTTAAATTTTAATATTATTTAAATCTCTGCTAATTCATCGAACGCTTTACTAATAATAATTATTAATATATAAATTATTAGTAAATAAATAATTTATTAGTAAATAATTTATTTACTATTAATAGTAATTATTAGTAAATAAATTATTGCAACACGAACTGAGTCAATATTAGACAAATTATTTGACTTATATTGACAAATGTAAGATAATACTATTTATTAGCCAAAGACGTGACCTTTGTGTATTATTAATTTAAAATAGTTAATAAGCATTCCTGTAATGTAACTCTAATACATCAATATGAATTCCTTAAATAAATATTTAAGGAAATACACATTATAATGAATTAAACCTGAAACGTATTTGTGAAGTATACGGCGCCGTAGAAAGTTACACAGACAGATAGGCCCGGATTTAGGGGACAAGCCGGGGCCTATGCCCCCGGCGGCAAGTAAAGAGGGCGGCAAGTAAAGAGGGCAGCAAGTAAAGAGGGCAGCAAATTCAAACCTTGCAAACGAATGTGCAACTCATAATCGATTTAACTATAACCATTGGGAGTCAGTAGGAAGTAGCACTCTTAACACGTATACGTTTTAATGACCAGCAATTATTGGACATTTGATGGCTGAAATGACGCTAAAAAGAGATTCAAGTAGGCAGGGGCGGCATTTTTAAATTTTTGCCCCGTCTAAAAATCATTGAAGATCCGGGGCTGTACTTATTACACGTAACCCTAAGGTGTACTATGCAATGAGTAGACAGTCATTGTTTATCTCTACATTCTCTACCAAGGTGATCCCACAGTGCGCTACTTAGACGCGTCTCGGACACGAAGCTTTGTACCCATTGTCTTTAACCCCTATTGCTATTTTCCATAACATCTCATCCCTAGTTTTTTATAACTATATTGTTTATACATGTCGTTATCACGAGTAGAATGTAACAGAGATAGAATAGTATTTTCTTGCGAACAACGATGACTAAATGGAACTTATATTCTTATCTTTATATTATGCACAAAACTATAAACATAACCGTTTTAAACGCTTTCTATACTCATAGCCCCACAGAAGGATTTTCTCCTGTGTCGTGGGTGCCATGGACACACAAAGACGAATACACAAACACCCAGACCCAGAACAGAAATCTAAACTCATCATTCACATTTCGGGGATCGAACCTGGGACCCACTGCGTGTCAGACCGGTATGGTAACCGCTCCGCCACGCGGGTCGTCAGGAAAGAACAGAACAGTTTTTGACGTGATATCGTCTTATAAATCGATGAACACCGGATGCACGGACGAAAGAGTGTCACTTTCTGCCTGAGCCTGAACGTGCAAGCGAGAGCTCGGAAAAAATATTTGAAGAAACGAGTATAAATAAAAAAATAAAAAATCGAAAATAAATATTTTTTAACTAACTCCTTTAATAATAATTTAATTCAATTCATAAATTTATATGCAATTTTCATCAATGTTTCTTTACGACTTCATAATGTAAAACTATCGTCCGTAACCGACATTACAGACAAGCAATTCTATTTCCTCTTTTTTATATATGGCAACAGTCCACTTATCTTTGACATCTGTGTGTATTTCAATTTCTGCGATAAATACACAATTGCTCGTTCTAATTTATACCACTGGAACAGGCGACAAATTATAAGTAACGCTTCATAAGATGAGATACTCAGGATCTTAACATAATTATCATCAGCGTCAAACAATTTCATTGTTTAACCCTAAACTATAATCCAGCCTGAACTTGTCTCGGACGCGGGTCTATTGTCTATAGCTTTATACTGAGGAGAGAGTTTACGTTTTGTGTCCATGTCACTTGTTCATAAAAGACGGGTCATTTTGACATAATATTGTTCGTTGGGATGATGTGACGTTTTTGTAACTGGTATAGGATAGGCTCATGTGTATTGTAAAATAACCTTCACATAAACGTAGTTCGTACAATCCGGTAAATGTTCCGTCAAATTCAGTTTTGCTTCTGCCAAACACGGACAAACAGAAATTATAACAGGTTTCATATTTCATTTGTAGGCTTGTAGCTTGGAAGTAAAAGTTATCATTTCGAAATAACAGTCAGACGTCCATTTTTCTATAAATATAACTTGTGGTATAATATGATTCGTTCAAGGGTGATAAAACCAATGAAGTTCTACTGGGGAGGTCCCACTGCTACACGTTTTTCTAGCGTGAAGCAGTTCTTGCGTTTCGGTAGAAGGGTGTTGTTGCCGATGCACTTATATATAAGGTGACCATCCTAGTCGCAAATAGCAACGCATCGGTGATCAACTTCAGATAGAACATCTGGTCTATTTGTTTTTTACAGACATCCACGGCCGGCAGAAACTAATTACCATCAGGTGGACTGCATGCCCATTTGCTGCTTCAATCTGATATCTATTATTATTGATATATTAGATAAAATGTTACAAAGCGTTCAAACGCTTTGCGGTACCCCTATAGAGGGTTAACAATGCCAATGTCTGAACATTGCACCGCATAACCTGTAGTGGCTTTCTGAAGTCAAGTGCAGTTCAGGAGCGTATAAAATGTTGCAAATATTCGCTGACTATGGTTTAACATCTATTTAATAAAATTGAGCATATATAACTGGCTATGAAATGAAAATGAAATGAAATGTCTTAATTTTGTATAGGCTTACGGAGGCGTTTACAAATTGTCAGTTACATTTTTTTCTTACACTACCAACGGATCGGAACACGACCTCAAATGAGAAGATCCGGTAAGAAAATCAGCGGGTTTGTCTTATATGTTTGTATAATATCTCTTTTTTTAACATTTTTTGTTACATAGCAATAAAAGCTAGCTTCAGCTATTTTGCCTAAAATTTGACCGAATATGAGGCTTGAGGATGAACAGTATACAGTCTTTATCTCACCAATAACTCACGTTACAAGGCTAGAAAACGGTTCTCTAAGGACACAGAGTATAAGATATGAACATGATTTCAAAAAAGTTACCGATTCCATTTTACATTAAACATGATTCGACTTATGATACCGCTGTGGTTACATTTCGGTGGAACCGAATGGAGGCCAGCTAAGCTTTTCGCCGGCATCTGTGATCGACTTCAGATAGAACCCCTGTTCTATATGAAGTTGCTTTCAGATGTCCATGGACAGCTGTAACCACATACCATCAGATGGACTGCATTCTTATTTGCTTCTTCAATCTTATAAAAAACATTTTTAATTAATTTCGATGAATTTGGTACCGAATCTGGGTCTATTATTAGCCTATTTATATTTTGACGGTCAATGACATTACAACAGAGGTAGTATGAAACGAGATTTCACGTTTTCGAATCCGGTACATCACGACTATTTCCTAGAAATAATTATATTAGTAGGTCAAATGAGTAATCGTGGGTAATTGGCGGAATTTTGGCATAGTTGGCTTGGCGGAAACAACATTAGTTTTCTTATCGTCGGTCCAAGGAATCAAGTTCTAATGCATGCCGACAAACCGGGTGGAGCGGAAGTAGCGACCCGCGCTAAAGAAACGCTCGCTTTCTTCATATTTGCACTAAAACAGTATGAACAATATTGATCAGTATGCAATTCAAAACCTGTCCCTCTTTTCTCGTAGATGTCGTAAGAGAGTAACATCAACCCACCTTTGGTCACCTATAACCTCTATTAAAATAGGCGTTAGAGGTGGACTTAAAGAGGATAATGGGTTGATGGAATATCCATAATTTAACAGTTGAACATTTCGATTACGGTGAGAACACGATACCACTAATTTTCGCCTGGTATAAGGATTAGTCCTGCTATGGACGAAACTATCTATATAAACGGTATACTAGATTATGTACCACGTATTAGGTATCTTAGATCTCTAGATATACATTTCGTTGCCTCAAAAATTTAATTTGATTAATCTATTTGTGTCTCAAAATGTTTATATGCTTGGAAAAATAATGATAAATAATTATAGAACAGCATTATATAAAGAATAGCATCGTAAATAATAGATTCTTAAATACAAACATGAAACAATGCACCCTAAAAAGACTACTCTTTAGTAGTAGTAGTAGTATTATATGAGTATGACCAATCTTTAAGACGTTCAAAAATCTACAATGCCAAAAAATATTTTGCACGACAAAATAAAATGCGATATTCAAACTATTCCATCGGCAGTGCGGAGCACGTAGCTTATTTCGTATGTACATATATACATATATGTACATAACAAAATCCACAGGAGAATGCTGAAAGCCGGTGGTAAAATTTGAAGCAGCAGAAACTTGTGACGTGAATACATTCCGGCGTGTATTGAAACGGCGTGACTGCGCCGCAGGAAATGCGGTTCCCATAAGTTAGCATCGTCGACATAATTAAACTTCAAACTCTCAGGTATACATTCTAAACTTTTGAACAAAAGTTTAAGAGGCGAAAGTGACCGAGAGGACACATCTTATTTATCATCAGTTTATATAAGACGGAAATCGATCGCTCAACCCACGGTCCGAAGGTTCGAATTCCAGGCGGATCACAGATTTTTTCAAAAATGATTTGCACAGAAATTAATCACTGTTTTACGGTGAAGAACACATAGTGAGGTTTCCTAACCTACACACCTGAAAAAAAAAGTTATGTGATATTAAGTTTCAAAGGAATGTGAAGTCTACCAATTCGCACTTGGCCGGCACGGTCGAATATGACCAGCAGTAGGACCTTAATAAGTTGACAACGGTACACGGTTTACAGTCATAAAATTGATGTATTGGGAGACATAACATAAAACTTTAAAAAATATAGCCCAATATTTGAAAAAGTGTTAGTCCCTTCGTCAAAGGAAGCACAGTTTCAATAAGTTATCACAGTCAACATAATTAAACTGCGCACTCAAAGCGCTTTTCGCGAGAATGGGCTCGAACGCAGTGGAAATTTTAAGCGCAGAAGAAACTTTTCAGCAAATCTCTTTCAACCATTCGTTCGTATATGGAATCACTGAAATTATTCATACGCTAAGTACGTAATTATTTTGAGGGCAAGTTGTAGCAATAGTTGGGTCATATTTTTAGTAAGTTGAGAAATATGACATTTAAATTTTAAATCATAAATGTATGACACGAATAATGTTTATATTAAAGTGAGGACATTAATGGGATGTGGGGCAGAATCTCATCTCACACGAGCCATTCTAATTGGAAATAAAATATTAGACAATGGGTAAGACTGGGTAAGATTCCCTGTGAGTTGTTCAAAAACTCCTGCCCAGCATTAGGATATAAATGGCGTTGTACATTTCACAGGGTAACACAGTTACATTAACATACTTTACAATTACAGTAACACATAATAAAAATTAATTATCACTGCTTTACAGTGAAGGAAAACGTGGTGAGACAAGCTGCAAACCTGAGAGTTCTCTAACAAAAAGAGTTCCTAAAGATGTGCGAAGTCTACTAATATGCACTAGGCCAGCGCGGTGAACTATGACCTAAAACTCTTTCATCCTGAGACGACCCGTGCAATGGGACGATAATGGATTGATGATGAACGCATAAGCCACTTATCATCCCAAACGCTAGATGCATATAAATAAAAACCACGTGCACGGAGGTGCACGGGACTGTACCCGCGTGCGTTAAATCATATCACAAACCTGAACGCTGAGTAACACGCAAATTAGCAACTAAATAACCGCTCGTGTTGAAACGCATGCCGCAGATATTAGTCAATACTTGATTAACTCGCGCTCCACGCGTCCAATGATATTTGAATAGATATTGAAATATGTAATATATTCAATGAAAGTGGTATCACGTAAAGATTGGACGAATTAATTGTTGGCTTTCTCGACATAAATGTCCATGTTTTACAAGAAGATGTATTCTTCTGTATTTGTAAGGAGGGAGTGAGACTGAAAAGCTAGTCCGCTGTTTAGTATCAAAGTTATATCAAATAGGCAGTCTGCGTTTTATTTAGTGATCTATGCAGACCCTCTTAGCCAGCCAATACAAAGAAGTAAAGAAACCTCATCAGATTACCCTATATTACTTTATTTTATATCAGACTGAAGTAGCAGACAAGCATAAATATTCTATCCGATGGTTAGTGATGGCTGCCGCTCATGGACATCTTTACATAGAACAGGAGTCATATCTAAAGTCGATCACAGATGCGTTGCTATTTCCGAGGACTAAGACAGTCGCCTCATTTATAAGCGATCCGGCAACCACACCTTTCCATCAAAACGCAAAATTTGCTTCACGCTAGAAATAGCTGTGGCGGCGGTACCGCTCTAACTACACTAGTTAGTGTAAATTTTAATGCCTTTAGTGAATAAACTAAGGTTTCAGGATATGGTTCCATCATTATTTTTTTTTATAACATTAGAGCAGTAAACGATCAAGCCGATCTAATGGTACAGGGCTCCTGCCGCACATGTACTTTTGTAATCAATCCCAGATAACATCAGAGTCTTACCTAAGGTTGGCTTCAGATGCGTTGCTACACCTGAGGACTAAGTTGGAATGCCTCGGATAAGTATGTCCTCCTCACACTCTTAACACCAAAACAAAACAACATTTAACAAGGCAGACATAGGTGTAGCGGTAGTGCTTCCGTACAGTAGCGTAGCGTTCGGTCTTCCCCGGGCGGCACATTTTGAGGGGCGGCAAAAGAAGATTTGGCAACCTTGTGTGTTCTGGTCGTCAAGTTACATATTTTCGCTTTTTCTTTGGGTCGACAAGTTTGATATTGTCGTTTTTGTTTTTGGTCGTCAAGTTACTTATTGTCGTTTTTTTCGGTCGTCAAGTTTCATATTGTTTTGTTTTTGTTAGATATTATCGTTTTTTTGTTTTGCCGACTAAACCTTGTCAATGGGTGGCGAGTTCAACTTCCGCCCCGGTCGGCGTAAGTCCAGGCTACACCACTGCTTCTGTAGTTAAACCACAAAGTGTTCTACCAGTAGTCTACCACTTTCGAACCATCTTGCTCCTTCATATAGCTTATTCCTTGAACGTTCTTATTGCATTAATTATTTCAAGGAACACAAATAAACGAGTGCGAACATTTGTAATCTATTTTTAAACGCCATCTGTCTTGGTAGCAAAAACCAGCCAAGACAATGTTGTCCTAGATCTAGAAACTAGTACCGAGATGCCTTTATTAAAATATGTTGTATAAATAGTAGAGCGAAATACTTTTGTGAAGATGTGCGTCTGTTTATACATGCTAAATGAATTATATATGAAAATGTAGAAAACTATGTTTACACCGAGGTAGTGAGCCTCATTTATCCTGCAATGAGGCTATCAGCGCAAAAGTGGTATAAGCCACAATGTGTTGTGATTGCAGTTTTGGTGATAGGTGGTTCATACATAGCATGGTTTAGAAATATCGATTAAGTATAGAAATTCCTATACAATTATCATCATGATTTTGTTCAGGCTCATATAATAGCTCTAAGAATCATTTTGAAAATTCACTTCACGTAGGTATATGATTAAATTAAAGGGAAAAAAAGGTTAATGAAAATTCGTTTCTCTCAATTATTAGGTAACGATTGATCGTTTTCTAGGTACAAAATGTAGTTCCGGGACCAGAATGGGGCTAAGGTATCCCCTGCCTGTCGTAAGAGGCGACTAAAGGGGGCTTTCGGGGTTGCGGGCGGCAAGAGGGGGAGCTCGAACCGTCCAGTCAAGCAACCCCGGGAAGGACGGTGGCATGTGTGGTCGCTTGCCGTCGTAACATTTGAAGGCACGGTGAGCGTAAATGCTTACCGGTACGAGCCCGAAACGGGCATCGCGCTCGAAGGACTCCGGTTGTGTTCCTTTGGAGATCCCGGAGTCCGCCACACAGCGTTGAGTACGGCCACCGGGGGGGTTTTAGTGCGGTAAGAATCCCACATAACCCAGCGTTGCTCCCACA
>DWNE01007836.1:0-11953 GCA_018249875.1 Cecropterus toxeus | reverse complement strand
GTTCGAAAATGGAACCCAAGCCTGGTCCCTCAAAGGCCAACCTCCACTAACAGATTCGTTATTAATTTAACTGAGCTAGATTCTGAATCCGATTCATCAGAAAGTCAATATATTTTTTTTATGAATATGCTTCATTTTTTATATAAAAATTCTATGGTCTAAGTCTACTTCTTTATCTATAATAAAACTATGCCTATTATTAATATGGAAATATAAAAAAAAAAACTTTATAATTTTTTCAAAAATAAAAGGTTTACTACCATTGTAATCGTATTTAGACAATGACATTTCCTTGTTTACATTTTGGACACCTAATTATGAATCAGACTATACATTTAATATGGAACTTGCAGGTTTTTTATAATATTTGCATTTTACTAGTTTTTTTTTACTATTTTTAGAACGTGTGTTTCCACATCTCGTCCAAATTAGGTTTGGGTAATGTAATCTATCAAGGGATATTTCATCTCTCCCCTGAGGCATGTTCATTCGTAACATCGGCGGTAAAATTCGGAAGGAAAATATTCCATACTTTTTTTAAAAGCAGGAGTGGCGAACCTATATAGGTTCGCCAATGGCCAATTCTAAAAAATGGTACGTTAATACATATGTATTAACGTATCATTTTTTAGACAAACATTTAATGAAACCATAGACGTATAATTTTGATTTGCGATTGCATTTTTACCATATTCCTAAAATTTCGTAAATATATTGACACCTAAAAGAAATGGTAACTAAATTTAAATTTTCTGACTCCCCGTCGGCTTTTTTTACAATATTTAACAATTTAAGGTAGTTGCAGCATCGAATGTTTTTTTTTTTAATGTTTTTAAAATTTACATAGATTATCTGTAATATAAATCTGCGCCAAAAACTTTATTCACCTAAGTCATTCATGAATCTCTTCTTAAGTTTACAATGTTCCTCTGGCAGGGGGTTGAGGGTAAAGTGGGTAATCCATGAGTTTTAAAAAATAGAGGGTTGGATCTAACAAAAACGTCTGGCTAATAAGGAAACATCAATTAATTATTACCCAAGCCTCCGTTACCTAAATTTCATAATGACCCATAGTTCTTACTGTATTGGGAGCATGCGCTGACAAACTTTCAGCTTTAATAAAATAACGAAGGTCTGGGGTTCACGGGCTCTTGCTCTATAATATAAATTCATAATATAAAATAATTTATGTTTATATTTGACAATTGATAGCAAGGCTTATGTTATCCATTTAAAAGATAAGTTTAATTTAATTCAGTAAGACTGCTGACCTCAAGTGCGGTCATTGTAATTACTATACTGTACCTATTAAACAAACTACAAGAACACCTTACCGCTCTAATATTCGATCTATTTATCTATTAATCTATCCGCCACGGAAATCGCGCTGGATGTAATGACCGATCAAATAAATGTATAGAATCAGACAAATATGTCGGTCACTCTGCAAGTATTGAATGATTCAATGTCTTCAAGAAATCCAACCATACTTTGGCTGTAATAGAGAAAATGAAATGCGTGTAGTGTATGGATAAAGATTTGATAAATGGATAGACATCTAAGTTGCTTTGGAAACTCATTATTGCTGTCAGTTCTGAGTATTGAATACATTTCATGTTCAAAATGTTAAAAATTGCGCGGCAAAACGATGTTACCCACGTTCAACCAATTTTTTACGCTACTATTTCAATCTTGAAACAAGTGCAAGAAGAGTCAGAATTGCTGTAACCGAGTTATTTCTTAATACCTACATTATATTGTATTTTGTATTTATATCGGCTTTAGGTAAGAGTTTTACTGCATTTTATGTTGACTATGATTATGTGTATACGAGTATATTTAGTAGAACTTTATTAAATAAAATGAGGTAAGGTTTTGGATACAAGAAAAAAGTATATCATCCGATAAAGCTAATATTTATATACCAGATACCTACAATGTTACTGTACTGTTTCATATTCAACAAATCAAATCATTAAAGTCGAAATGTAGAGCCGGAAGGTGGGAATTTTTAAAGGTCGTTTACCTCGGTAAATAGCTGTATTTGTCACGAGTCAACATGAATGTGAAATAAAGTTAAATCATTTATTGCATAATTCTTATATTAATATTTAATACAACACAATAAATAACGTTTTTCCGTTGTATTTGTCAACCGATTTTCTGTTTTACTTTGGTATTGATTACCTTTAGTGTTATTGAAAAATAAATCGGAAAAATGGGTCATTAAAGAAATATAATTGGTTTAGATTATTGTGTTGTTCGTTTATTACAGCAATTTCTAAATGATGTTCATGGAACCTTGGGGTGCTGTAGAAGGGTCATAGGGGTTCCGCATCTGGTCGGAAACTTAAATTAAATGTTCGTGCAAGACGTTTTTATAAATATGAAGTAGCAAACGAGCAAAGAGCCCACCTGATGGTAAGTGGTTACTGCCGCCCATGGACATTTGTAAGCAACTTTATATAGAACAGGGGTTTTATAACGTGGCGGTGGTACTTCCCTGGTAGAACTACATTGGTTCTACCACCTGGAAAATAAATTAAAAAATCATTCTTTACATTAAATAGTTGTTACATCGCTCGTATAATAATATATTTTTGATTTATAATTTCCTCTTTCTTCGAGTCGTAACATAAAAATATTCAAACGAATGGAGTTAAACACTTTAGTTATCGAATTAATCAATTAGGATTCTATGGAAAAAAAGTATAATTAATTAGGGTTCCGTGGCTAAGTAAAATTGGAAAGCCCTGGTCTAGTAAATAGTACATAGGTATACATAAATATGTTATGAACCGCAGACAAGGTCAGTCTTACCTACATTTTTTCGTAGGATTACCAACATTTTGTCAATGAAATTTAGTATTTTTCAAAATTAGTTATTAAAATATACTACACATATATAGTATTTTATGGACCAAACATAACATGTAGGCAAAAATATAATTATTATATTCTTCTTATATATTTTGAAGTAACATTCTTGTTTTAAAATTAATTTAAAGACGCGTAAGTAAAATTTGGATTTGAAACTGATGGATTAGATTAGATATTATTACTTTGAACTATAGGATTTTTGCGTTATTCGTTTAATAGTATATACGCAGTACATATAGTACGCAGACTCGAAATATTGTAAAATACTATTTATATTACGGTTGGCAACCCTAGTTACCTGAGGTTGGCTACAGATGCGTTCCTACCCTAGAGAATTTAAATTTCCTATCAATTCTATCAATTGAAATCATATTTACGCAAAATAAAAATATTGAAATATGTTAAGAATATACAAGGTTGCCGAATATTTATTGCTTGTTGTCTTTTACTAGCTACTGCATGGTCTTCCTTGCAATATATCGCCCATGCGCTGGAATTTACCATTGATAACAATTCGACCTAATTATAATTATTTGCTAAGAGATTTGTCATTCTCGATCAGGTTCTTGAGTCATCAGCATGTGAGACATGAGTAACTGGCACGATTAGTGTTACAGCTTATAAAAGTTAAATATGAAAATAATTCTAATAATTTCGATCAAATAACTTAAATGAGCATTCATTTTGCTCATCGTAGATCATCATTATACAGATGTTAATGGTTAAAAGGATTTTAAATCACAATCATACCTTTTAAATGTACGTTTGAGAAATACCACAGTAACCTACATATTTTTTTACCCAATCTTAATAAAATATTTTTTGTAATAGACTATGTGGATTTAATTTTTAATTAATTAATTTAATACGTAGATATAATATTCTGCTAGGATTGTACACCTAATTATGGCTACTTAGAATCTCGGCAGCCGACGGTAGTTTCGGTTCTAAAGCTTAAAAATATCACAAAATTTAAATTCCCCAAAAAAATATTCAAAATTGTGTTAATCGTAGTTGTGTTACAATTAAAATAGTGATTTATTATTTTTTGTGGTTAGATGAAACATATGTACACGTTTTCATAAAAATTTACAATATGCACACATCAAAAATTCTACCTAAGTAACAGGGTTTCCTACGAAAGATGGTAGAGCCGTAACGGTAAATTATTCTCATGTTAAAAAAAAATGAAATGAAATTAAATAATCGTAATCAACTGTTATGTATATTTTATCATGCATTTGGATGTGAATTAGAAAAAGTAAAAATAATGCGACCACCTAGTATAGTTGGTAGTAGGTAATATATAGAGATTTTACACGTTCTACCATGCTGTTATTGGTAATGATATTAGTTGATTTAAATGTAATTATCATTAAACAGCTAAAGTTCAATTAAATTTAAATATTAATTAAAAATATGTAAAAGTAATTATATAGACATAAGCAAAAAGAAAGCAACTCCAGGCGCTGACGCGTATTAAATCTTTTACCGCCGGTAGTTAAAGATAGGCCTAAAATAATGTTAATGGAAATAGAAATAAAATGAAAGTAATTATATTGTATAACGTGGTTCTACTAAATATTAATATGTACATACATATGTACCTACTCACTTCAAATTAATTGGAGAATTGGATTGGAGATTGGTATTTCTTATGTTGTTAATTTCTCCATACGACTCTCTTATTATATAATAACCTTGAAACTCAATTTAACGGTAAGGTTAGCTACTTAATAAGATATTACCGTAGACTTAGGTAATTTACGGTAATATAGCCGTGTGAAGTCAGGATATTATGGCTCTAAGATAAATCTGATATTTTATTACAATTCACCCTTTTAAACCAGCATGGATAGGTACTCTATTTGTGCAATAACAAATCTTAAAATCTTCCGACGGCACATGCATAGATTCATATACAAATATTCAAATATAAGAGGAAAAATTGTGAAGATACAAGCAAAACATTAGACTTCATATACAAGTACTTATTATATTACTCTACTTTACTTTAAAAATATTATAAAAAGAAGTATGCCTTATTTGTATCTTATTCACCACTCACTTTGTTCATTAGCACAATAAAATGAATTTAAATGATTTTTTCACGTATTTTGTTTAGGATTTCTACCTAAGTCTATTATCGTGAAACAATTAAAACTAGGTAATTGTAAATCGAAATTGTCGAGTTTTAATTTTACTGGGATAAAAATATGGTTAAACATTCCCTTAATAAATAATTTGAGATTAAGAAAACATATAAACAAAATAGTATTTCAAAAGTTTCACTATAAAGTACAAGAAATCGTAATAATTATTATAGATTATAACTTTTGATAAATGAAATAAGTCGATTCGCGATCTTAGGCTCAACCTCCATAGCATCTTTTTTCTTATCAGCTAGCAACTATATAATAAAACTGAATATAATTATAATAAGGTATCCAGGTACTTTTTACAGTGTGATTTTATTACTTTTTTATAAATAGTTATCATTTTTAAATTATCATTATTAAGGTTTTTAAATGATCAAAGCAAATACACATTTAACTGAGAAATTCCGTTAGTAAGATTACAGTTACAGTACAGGCATAAAGTCTGAATTAAAAACCACTTATTCAATTTAAATTTTAGGATCAATTGTTTTATATAGTTTATGTTTATTGAGCGTATACTTAAATAATTGCGATAAAATATTATGTTTAAACTAAGTAATTATGTAATATTGTATTAATATATAAATGAATCGTGCGTCATTCGAAATTGTTGAAAAAGAATTGAAATTAAATGTTATCTTCAAATGTTTCTTAGCAGTTTGTCTTTTCAGCATTTGCCTGTGGTCACCGAGTGGTCATCGTCGAATACACGTATAAGCGATACAAACGGACGAAGATCCCACCGACCCCTGAATGTCGGCCGAACTGGGAAGTTCGTCCGGGCGTAGCACTTGATACTGTTCTTCTTTCTTCTTACTTCTTTCTTCGGTTCTTTTTCATATCATATTTTATCTGTTCTAGTTTGACTTAGCAACTAATAATAATATACACACTGACTAGTAAATATGTGCGATTTAAAATAATGTTTTCAACTTTTTACCATAATGTCTAAAATAGATACATTAATTTGGTTCCTAAATTCGAGTAGGTATGACGTATGTAGTCGTATGTTGTTTACATAATTATGATCAAAAAATACTACGTTAATAAAATACAAACACAATTTAATATTATAAACATTTAAGAAGCAATGAATAAAAAAAGCCACGTAAGTAGCTGTCCAATTATAACTTTCTACGAGAAGAAGAGATAAGTAATAAGTATCTTATTTCTATCAGACATACAAAATAATAAACTACTATAAAAAGCATTATAAATCACTATTCCCGAAAAACTAAAAAGAAAGAAAGATTTCACCTGTAACTAAGAGCAGATTGCAAATAATTTACGTGTCTTCAGCGCGGAGTCGGAGCGGGTGAAACAGCCAAACAGCGCCTTCCGCCGACCTTCACTCGGTGCGACGCGAGCGAGTGAGCGATTGTCTGAGGAGCGCGGCGCCGGCGTCGGCGGTGAACGAACTCACCTTGACAAATGCACCATTTGGCATTGTTCGCGGGAAAACCGGCGGCCTTGCGAGCACCGCCGCCGCGCGCCGGCCAATCGTGAGCCTTCGCGCCACAGCCTGCGCCCGTTTTGGCGGGAACCACTCGTCTCCGGTCTCGGTGTTGTCCGCCAATGTGCGGCGGCGCGCGTGTCGCTTCGCGCTCTTGCCGCGTCAACGCAAGACTGGCTCTTTCAGTTTCGCTTCAAGACATGTCTTGAATGAAACCAATTTCGCTATGCAACTGTCCACCTCACTGTAAAGGAATTTAAATAACAACTGTTAAATATTGTACTTAGTTTACACATACCTATAGATTTTAATCAAGTCTATTGATTTTTTAGAATATAAATTACTTATTAGAAAAATAACATAGATTATTCATTAAATGTTATTTCTTTAAAGTCAGCTGCGAGAATGATTTGGTACTTTCCCAACAACTTTAGTAATATTATGATAGAAATGGAAATATTCTCAATTAGACAATACGAATAAGAATTTTATACAAAACATAAATGGTAGGTACAAAGATTCTTTAAGTATTTATTTACGTATTGTATTTAATATTGTAAATTGTAAATTAGAAATATTGTACAAGAGTATTATGAAAAGTATTCGTCAGATCGTTAATCATCGAGTACAAAAATAAGTGTGTTGGTGGTAGCAGTAATTATCCATTTTATTAACAAAATGGCGGATGCAACTTGGGATGTGACGTAAGCGACGCTTGCGCCGATTGCGCGGCGCCCCCGCCTCTGCTGCTTCGTGGAAATCCGATACACTGCAAACTCTATCCTCATTTAAATACATCACTTTTTCACTTAATATTGGTTACATAGATATTAGGTATTTAACGACGAATGAAGTTTTCTTTGATCATTCATTTCACGCGGCCATGTTTAACTTATGATAATTATATGTACGGTAATTCAAAATAATTTATCTTCTATTAAAAAATATGATGTATCATTCTAAGCTGTCATTCAGTTTAAAATTCTTGACTTACAAATAATAAGTATAGGAATAGGAGCACTAATTTGAAGTATCAATAGAAATGAATACTAAAAAGAGTTTACCTATACAAGGAATTCATCTAAGATGTTAGGTACAAAACAAATAGAAGAACAAACTATTTTTGCATATTGATTATAACTGCAACTATTACATTTCCTTTGACATTTTACAGGTTATTATAAAAAAATGGAATTCAACCTTTTATCTATATTAAATACAAGTAGATAATTTTCAATCTAGAATACGTATATTTTTATTGTAATTTTAATTTTAAAATGATATAATAAAACTACGTACTCAATTTCATCGGCGGAAAGTAGTTACCTATGTCAAAATGTTGTAAAATAAAACACAGAACAGTTCAGGGATTAAGACCATATTGGAAAATTCTACATAAAGTCTTATAGACTTACGTCTGGATCGGATTTTGTAATAATTAAAATATTTAATAAGTTATTCTGCTAATACTGAAATTTACATTAATATGAAATACACAAATATTCAGTGATATTTAACTCTTATCTCTTAATAAGAATTTTAAAACGATTTATAGAAAGTTATAAAATTACAATCCTAAATCATTTTATTAAATTGCTTATGTGATTGACATATGTAATATTTTTAGGGAAATTGTCAAAATAAATTGAAACAACATCACAAAACACTTATTACTTGATTGAGCCCGATATCGTTGAATATTGTGAATTGGAACTGGGCCATTCAGTGAGTCACTTAAAGCGTTAGATGAGGTAAGCTCTTGCGTTGTATTACATGATTAATCAGTGCTGTTCTATTTAATTGTACGGTAAATTAAATATACAATAAGTATAAAATTAAATGCAGTTATTGTTGCTAGTCATTCCGTTTCCCTAATAAGATTTTTCATTCACAATTACAACGAAGGCGCTCGATAAACAACGATATACTGAAAGATTATATTGTACTGTAAATGAAATTCAAACCTCAATTACGACTACCTTTTAAAGTATTTTTTTAAAACAAATGACGGCAAAATTAATTTTTTTGATCGTAAATTTCTACCATGTAAATGTTTTGAAGTGTATGTATTCCTGTCCCTCTCTAATGTTGGGTCGCCATTTTAAAATTATGCTCGACTGATTTCTGGTAATTAATGATTAATGTTTGGTAATATATTATTTTAATTCGTCATTAAATCCACATTTACGTTCGAATGTCTTACCGTATTTTTTCAGTTAGTATATATCACCAGTATTAAAAATATGTCTGTATTTATGTATTCACTTGCACTAAGTGTGTATAATATTATTTTCTCCACGCGAGTACACGCTACCGAGGTCATGGGGCGACTACTTTATAAGAATTTAAAACTAGGCAACACGCATCGCTGTCAACCGGAGGTCCTTTAAGTAAACACTCGTAAACCTATTTCCCTACAGACTCATGAAGACAAACATTACCCAAATTTAACTTAAGACACGAACTAGCTTCAATTGTTCGTAAAAGAACAATTATTTTACGTGACAATTATTGACAAAGAAGTCAACATTTAATGTTTTACTTTTAACAATAAAATACCGTTTATTCCTTAGTATTTGCGATCTATTTTAGGCCTACGTTACGTTTAAGAGTGCTACGCCGTAGCATGGCACGCATGGTCTGTTAAACCGTAACACGGCGTAGACACCATGCGTTATATGCGTTTATGTAATCCATATCTAAATTAAAGCGTTATTATTATTGATCTATTACTCATAATATGAACATAAACGCCTTCTATGTACAATCATAGCCTCACAGTAGGAATTTTTCCTGTGCCGTGGGTGCCATGGACACACAAAGACGAATACACAAACACCTAGACCCAGAACAGAAATATAAATTCACCATTCACATTTCTGTCTGGCCGGGGATCGAACCCGGAACCCACTGTGTGTCGGACCGGCATGGATGCTGATGGATATAGATGCTCCGCTAAACGGGTCGTAGATTACACTTCTCAATGACTTTGAATATAAACTCTCTACTTCAAATATTGTAAATTTCGTGATTATAACTTCCTTCTTCGTTTCGTAAAACATTGAAATTGATTGGATTGATGATGTATGGATAACACAGTGCAATTCGGTTACTTTACTTTGGCTTTCAATTGTCATTTAGCACCACTGATTATTGTGATAAATTAGTTTTGTGCGTAATAAAACTTATCATTTCCTTTAACGAGTCCCCCAAAATTATCTCAAAGATGCGCCCAATCTATATACAAACATTGTTAGTACCCACTAAAATATTTTTGTACGTTTCTTTTTTGCATTTATCTGAACCCAGTATTTCGATAATAGTGGGCTGAAAATAATCATTCGGTAATATAATATTAAAATAAAATATTTTTTACAAATAATTGTTACGCAAAACTGCCCTATAAAAGTTTTTAAATCCATTGTTTAGACTATGGTTTAAATTATATTTCACCAATATTATTAAGGTTTTTTGTTTAAAAACTGCATTAATCAAATTGCATCGGATGCGAATGACGAATCTTAATAAAAAGGCGAAGCGGCGATCTTTGGGTCCTACATTCATCAAAAATTGTGGGTTATAGATCCTAATTAATGCAATCATCTCTGAACGTTTTATTTATACAGAGTTTTCGGCAGGTTGATCACCATTAGACCTTTTTGCGACTTTGAGAAATTATCTTCTAAGAATAGAAATAAAATCATGTATTAGGTATACACACTATACACCTATTTACTATTTATATTTTCGATTTTTATATATCAGCTGGGCAAGCATGGTATGTATAATTAAATTACAATAAAATACTTATAAGCGTCTGACGATTTAGAGCATATATGCGCAAATGCTAGCTTGCGGACAGAATCCGACTCGCCTCGGTTTAGAGTGCGTTTGTGGTACAATTTAGTGAAAATTGCATACAGAAGTTCTTTCTTGTTTTAAGGAGCAAGTGGAAAGTTTTTTTGTCGACCTATTTGCCTAGAGCAGCTCGAACACACAACCCGCGACTTTTTAATGCCCGTAAAGCCATGTAACTTTAGGTTGACTAGACCTGATTCGGTTAGTTATGGGTTACAAATCAACGTTATAAAAACGAAGTATACCTATAATTGTCAAATTCGTTCTGCCCCCAATTTTAATAGACTATTCTATAAGAGCAGACAAGGAAAAAACAATCATTCAGCATGCATGACAGTTTAAAAGGAAAATGTATTTCTAAATGAAGATCCCACAATAATTGGCAGAGCGGTGTTGTGACTCACGTCAAAGCGACTTACTAAACATCTTTTTAAATGTTATTCATAACAATTAAATAATTAAATTACAGTTGATCTTTTATAAACATAGGCTTAACATAGGTAAAATTTTAAAGGTACGTGACGTAAGCACACGTTTACTGCATGTAACTTTAAAATGATTAAAGACTTCTCTAGTAGATTTTCTCCCGGTGTCTTCCTTTACCGGTAAAAAAATGAATGAATACAAATAATACATGTGGCTAATACGACATAACTGAAACATCAGAGGTACAAGCCAGAGATTCGAACCTCGATCTCATTGTTTTAGAGGTAGAGTTTTACCACGGTTTTAAAAGTTATATGTGTCAATAATTTCATGTACGTATTATATTACACTAGCTGCGCCACGCGGTTTCACCCGCTACTACATAAAAAAGAACAAATAAGCATATATGTTATATAGCTTATAGCCTTCCTCAATAAATGTACTATTCAACACAAAAACATTTTTTCATTTCGAACCAGTAGTTCCTGAGATTAGTGCGTTCAACCACACAAACTCTACTGCTTTATAATATTAGTATAGATATACAAATTTTAGCAACGCTGTGCAATATGCTAATATAATTATATCCGAGTGCGCACATATATACGAGTATGTTTAAATATCCTAATTTTATTTTAATACCTAAAATATAATGCATTTTTGTTATTTTAATTATTTCACTACTTATTTAACTGCCAGTAGTTTCGTATCGCCAATGTATTATATAAAACAATGTAAACAAAATTGAGCCCTAAGGAATATCAAACATCCTTTCTTAGTAGGTGACTATACCAATAAATCTATTGCTCACATTTTACGGTTCTATCTTTAGTGGCTAAGTGGCCGTGACTATTGAAAGAGAGATTGTTTGATTATTCAAAAATGAGTATTTTGTCGCTTCTATAACGATATTTGTCAAACACTTATTATTATTTTTTAAACTAGACTATTCCCGCAGCCCACTTCGGTCGTATTTATCACGAAATCGGCCTAATAGTTTAAGAAAAAGGGACAAACACACATTCAACTTCAAAAACTTTCGCATTTATAAACGTAACTATTATTTGATGCGATTTACTTTGAACCTTCTATTAAATTCGACCAGGTGGTAGAACCAATGTAGTTCGACCGGGGAAGTACCACCGCCACACCTATTTCTAGCGTGAAGCAATTCTTG
>DWNE01007835.1:0-11953 GCA_018249875.1 Cecropterus toxeus | reverse complement strand
CTTCAGATAGAACCCCTGTTCTATATGAAGTTGCTTACAAATGTCCATGGGCGGCAGTAACCACTTACTATCAGGTGGGCTACTTGCTCGTTTGCTACTTCAAATTTGGAAAAAAAACATACGAGTATATGTCATTTGTCACATTTCTGTATCGATAGTTAAATCCTTTTGTCATATCACCTTTTACCTTTGTGTGACTGGTGCAGGCAGTAGCCAGAACTCGGATGCAGATGCGCCGGAAGGCTTTTACGCTTCTTCAAATTGAAAAATTGAATGTACAATACATGCCTCTGATTCAATCGCTCTCTCTCTTCTGCCTCCTCAGTTGACCGCTATTAACTGCTACTATATTTTTGATTTTATTTTTATCCAACGGTTAATCTCAAAATTTTATTTTACTACTATAAATGCGAAAGTTTATGAAAATGTATGTGTGTTACTCTATAAAACAATAACTACTGGTCGGATTTCGTTGAAATTTGGCAAACGGATAGCATATGGCCTGGATTATGACATAATATACTCATTACGTGGTAAACGTGATCAAAGCGGGCGGAACCGCTTGAATAAGCAACTTTATATAATAATAATCGCAATACGGGACATACAATACAATACTTTAATAATATGCTGGATTTTACCTCGAAACAATTCGGAACATCATCAAATATCGTTAAACAAATAGCTTACTAAATTCCATTATTATTGTACCTAACAATATTCAGTAGACAATCTAATGTAATACATATTGCTTGTTGATCTAAACATAAATATAATCAATTCAGTTTTTATTTAATGTTTATATGGTGATTATATTATAACCAATATAAGTCCACTGCTAGACCTACCAAACGGATTTGTAATAGGTAACCACCATACCTGGGCAAAGTTTGGATCCAGAACGAATTATTTTCAGGAGAAACGGTGCTACCCATCTATTCAATTTATGGTACACACAAGAATTTATATTACATGTATTATTTTCGTTCTATGCAACAAAAACTTGTATCTATTTTCTATGTTTTTAAGAATGTACATTTTTTAGTTTTAAGTATTGTTTAAAGAATGTAACATTGAGAGACCGTTTTGTAAGCGAATTTGAGAAAATTGCTTTGCCACCTTCATTTCTGTGAAAGTGCTCGTATAGCCGTTTTGAAGATTACCCCGTAGCCAGACAAAAATGAAGAAAACTTTGTAATACATTGAAATAAGCCTAAAAGCTTACTTATATTAAAACGCACTTGAATTTTGTTAATTCACGTTGTTTTTTAAAGCATTTTTTATATAAAAATGTATTACTGTCATTCATTATCGTCCCACTGCTACTGCAACTAAAATATTGAAAAAAAATCATACCTTCCTCCTTTTCTTTGTCCGCAAGGGTCTTATTTATTAAACGTTGTAAAATCCTTTGTGGTTTCACTCCGGAGGTATCACCGTCATACCTCTTTCTGCCTAAAAACAATAGTATTAGATGTTGCTGTGTTTGTAGAGTATGGCCAGGGAGACATACTTATCCGAGGTGTTCCAATTTAGTCCTTAGGATTAGCAATGCATTCGTAGGCAACCTTAGGTAATACTGAGCTTTTCGGAGGTTGATTACAGATATACATTTGCTGCAGAAGCAACTTACCTTCAGATAGACTATGTGCTCGTTTGCTACTTCAATATTATAAAAAAAAAATATCTTATGTCACTCCGCGAATTAAGAGGAATTTAACGACACATTACGTCTTAGAATCCTTTAAGCCGTTTGGGCTGTACAGCGTACCAAAGAAGTGAAGATACTAACATAAATAGACTCAAATAATATCACTTTAGTTGTGACGCAGTTGGTAAGTTAAACCATAACAACATTTCATTATTTAGTTCACCGTAAATAATTTCATCGAAATATTAATATCGCGTATTGACATATCGTACCAATAGATGAAAATTTCAATATTCAATATTACTCGTTTATTACCAAACAAATTTTTGTACATTATAAAGGATCAAAGCTTCTGAACTAATTTAAATATTGGGAAGCATTATCAATAAAATTTGTTTCGGAATATTTATATTACAGTTTCAGCCATTAATGAGTTTTAGCCATAGTTGGCTGTTTTCATAGAGTTTATTTAGTTTTCCGTTTTCCGAGGATTTTTATTTAAATGCAAATAAGTTCCGCAGTAAATTTAGCTTTAAAGCTAAGCTTTGTTGAGCAGATGAAAACGAAATACAAAAACGTTGTGGCTTAAAAGCGGTTAAATTGACCCAAATTGTAGATGTTCTATGTTATGTAAGCAAGCGGGCAGACCTGAGCGCTGCTCCCGCCCACGGCCACCCAAAAACGACCTAAGGTAGAAAACCTAGGCCTATGTTATATTTATGGCGAGCAGTGCAGGTTGTTACAATGGATTAAATTGTACTCTACCTACAAAATCCTGTTTATCCACTCGATATTCTTCATTCTATGCGATTCCCACGCATTTCATTAGGTATATGATATTGTGATTAGAAAGCCTAAATAAACTAAAGTAATCAAAAAGAAACTCCTAAATAATAATATGAAAAACTATTTCCCATACAATAAACAAAATGAAATGTCGAAAATTTTAAACTTTTCATATTAAGCGCTATTCTCTCCCTACACGACTGCTATGCATAGGGGTGAATTGCAATAAAACAAAGCATTTCACCGGCATGTTTAGTACAAATACCTGCGCGTGTCGTTCACAAATCCACTAAAATAAAATGTGATGAAATAAAATTGTATCCATAATTCTGCTCTATCGGCGTTTTATCTTTAAACCATTTTCGATACAAATGGCGCAATTTGCTAACCCGCTGCGAATTTTGTCCACTACAGCTTCAGCAAGCGAGTTATTTCTAGTATAAGTAGATCAGTTACTTTATACATCTCACGTTCAAAGCCAGCATATATGGCATTGACATAATTCTGATGCTTATTTATACTGTAAATTAAACGGTGGTTCGACTCCGATGTCGAAAATACGGAATTTTCGCTGGGTATTGCAGCGCCGATTCCTACTTAGAATCCGATACTATGTATTAAATCGAAGGTTATAATTTGAAGACAGTTAAAGCGTAGCAGGAACAACGTGGTTAAACTAGAATTACAGAATATAATAATAATAATAATATACTTTATTGTACCCAAAAAAGAGAAAAGAAATACAATGAAAATTATATATATCATGTTTATACTTCTTTATTAATATTGTTGTTGTTAATAAGCTAGCACTTGTCTTTATTTTCTCGGACATTGCTTCCGATTCCGATTCCGACTCCAATTCTAATTTGATTTCTAATCCGATTCCGACTCTCACTAATCAAATTTATTAACTCGGATTCCGACTTCGGTTTCGATAAAACCACCACCGTAACGACTTTATTTTTCATCTATGCGTCAAATAACGTTTCAGTTCATATATTTTGTACGCCTTGGACCTACTTTACATAATAAGTATTTGGTCCACTGTCTACGATACATTTGTTCTGGTATACTCTCGAAGGTTTATTTACTATTCGCAGTCTCCACTATACAGAGAAGATCCATTTGTGCTTCTCCGAATATAATATCAATTCTGTATGGGTAATTGAAAGTTGTGAATATCGCATGATAGTAAGGGAAGGAACTGAGATATATTATCATGTACTGCTAAGGCTTTATTTCCTTTATTCGGCATTCATATACAATAACTTTTCAAATATTCTTCTAAATACTCATCCTACATATATGTTGAGTTACTGTACATGCTTTTAGTTCTATTAGTTTAAGCTATACCTTATTATATATTATTTTGGGATCTTAAGATCCAACTACGAAGCAAATTAACGTACAGTTATGTACATAATAACTTCGAGGTCACATAAACACTGCCGCCCAAAGACTTCTGTAACCCAAAAGCGCAACAGATATGTGTCTCAGCCTCCTGCGACATCAATGTCGCATTTACTATTAGTAATGAAACATACTTTCATTAGGTCCTATTAAAAACAGCCATCATGGGACGACTGGGAGATGTAAAACGTCGTTTTCGTACAAATTATCTACATGCATAAAAAAAACAAGATTTCGACAGAAACTAAGTATATAGCATAATGAAAATACCACCATCTATGAACAGTACCACGCACTAAGTCGAACTAATTTTACAGATACTTAGTTTTGTTGGATACTTAATAGTTCCGAAAAAGGAACAACAGATGGCGCTAAAAATAATTAAGGCAAGCATCGCCACGCCAACAATCAGGTTAAACTGCGCCTATAGATGTTTCACATCAAAAAAACTCGCCTTATTTTACTGACTTACGACTTACTATTTTAAGTCTTGAATATAATACTAACGACGTAGTCGAAGTTATTTATTCATAATATTTACTCGTTTCTTAAATCACCTATGAGTTTGCGTACCCAAGTCAAGGATATGCTTCCAGATTATGTACTTCCCCAATAAATTATGTATATATTAGTTTCATTTTCGCTTATACGACTTAGGCGACGAGCTTAATACATCTCGACCACGAGTCCTAAAATTAAAAAGACTCGAGAAAATTTAATTTAGAGTAGAATCTTATAAAATAAGTCGGCTTTTTATAAGAGTTAATCGACTTAGTATATTTCATCTTTAATTATGATGTCAAATAATACAACAGTAAACGAAAGTCAAGGAATTTTACCGATTTAATGTTATCGCAAAATTTTACTGACGCTCGCTCTAAGATATCTGCTGCTCGGTACATTAAAGCAATTTTCATGCCGCCTCAATATTCTGAGCTTTGATTTGAACACTGAAACAAAACAACAAACGAAACAAAGTAGTTATTACAGTTGCTCAGCGCTAAGTCAATGTTGTCGGCGGCCGTCGGCTCGTTTATTGTACTGAGCTTACTAGTTTATTGCGTTTCTCAAAACGATCATTATTTATCGTTTTCGTTATCGCAAGGTATGTGCAGTTTTGCAGATGGTAGAACCAGTGTAGTTCGAGCGCGTAAGTACCACCGCCACACCTGTTTCTAACATAAAGCAGGTCCTTTTAGGTGGAAGAGTGTGGTTGCCGACTCACTTATCTATGAGGCGACCATCTCAGTCCTTGGGAGTAGCAACGCACCTGTGATCGATTTCAGATAGATGTCATGTTCTATACGAAGTTGCTGCTGCGGCATTGACTCTTGACTACTTGCCGTCAAGTGGACTGCATGCTCGTTTGCTAATTCAATGTGATAAAAAAGTACATTGAAGTATTGTTGAAAATGAAAAAGTAAATCGAAATAAGTTCAAATCGTATAGTAAAATGTAAATAAATAGACTGCCATTTTGCACGCTAAATTTTCTAGGCTCACTTATTTGAATGTAATCCAACCATGGAAAAATCATTTAGAATATTTTTTAATCAACGAGTGATTTTAAAAACGATTTAATTGATTTCTGTGAAACTTCCACGTGTGCATTTACTTTATGAAATAATAATATAGTACCGTCTTAGCTAGATACAATTGATTACCGATATAAAGGAACGCCAAGTAATATCTTACAGTATGCCCGTGTTCTAATTACATATACATATGACAAATAGGTGTTGTACATAGGTATGTATTGAAACACGCCGACTATTTACACAATGACTGTGGAAACCACTCCCTTACATCGTTTAGCCCTTAATGGGAAACTTATCAACCTGTTTGACTCCGGAAGTCCTTTGTCAACACACCTAAACCCACGTTGGAGTAAACCCACGTAGATAATTACTTTGTCTAAAAATGCCTTCAGACCATTAACGAAGTGTCTTATTACCATGTTACGGTAGTTGGACGTTAAGATTTTTTGAAGTTTTAAAGAATTTAGAGTTTACATTTCTGTCAATTAAAGTTGTTACCAAAGCGACCTTTCCTTCACACTCTCTACATTATCTTGGATTGGACAGAAGGAATAGATGACTAATGTCAAAAACATAGAACTTTTGACACTTTTTGTTTCATTTCGTTTGTCGTTTATCTATTTACCAAGTTTCAAAATGACAAGATATGAAGTTAAAAGTGAACAACCATCTCTGAGAACCGGCGCAGCTGAGATTGCAGACGACTCGGGACATTCTTATTGTTATGAGGAATCCAGGCTCGTCAGGGCTTCATGGGATTGTAACGATTCCCCGGTATATTAAATACCTTGCGAATATTGTGTTTTATTTGGAATTACAAGTTATTCTGTTATTGGAGTAAAATAAAGAGATACTTTATTATTGTGTTTCAATATGGACGTGGATGAAGATTTTTTAACCAACTTCGCCAAAAGATGAGATTAAAAGATTCTAGCTCTTTTATTTCATTATCATATGATTTAACTGCATTAATCGTGTACAGCTACAAAACCGTTTCATCAACAACTTCTTAACTTTTGAACTATCTGAGGCATATTACGAGTTACCTATGTTTTGAGTGGAATTTATTACGATTTGTCTAGAGACAGCGGCGCTCACTTACCCGCCCCAGGAGAACAGATGCTAGTTTGCTACTTCATTCTTTTCATATGTATAAAAAACGAGAGTATTACAGTAATTCTAATTGTATAAATTTTAAACATAATTTGTTTAGAAAGCGGGCAAAATCAACGCTCAATTAATATTTGACAGAAAATTTGAAACAAAAGCAACCTGGGTCGTCTAATTAAAGGACTCTTAATTTTCCGACATGACAAAACGGAGGTCATAAATTATAAAGGGTCAAAAGCCCGCGCAACCTCCCAACCCTAAATATTTTTGGATATTAACATTTATATAAAATATTTAATAAAGGATCTTAGTAACGTTAATAATTAATAATACCATTAATATAATCAATGTGGTTTATCATAGGTATGTATAACATCTCTGTATGTTGCAATTATAACTCCCGTGTTATTTATAAATCTTGTATTATAATATAGGTACATAAAAACATTATTTATCGTGTTTTTACATACATTATATTCAACGAACAAATTACAAAAATGTGACATCAATTTAAATTACAATATTAATTAAGTCGAGTAATGGAACCTGTCCACGCTAAACTTCATAATACCTCAAATAGTGATCTATTTCTAATAAATACAAAGCGATGGTCGATCGAAATCTTTAGACTTTTCAACGGACCTAGGTAGAAGACAAGCCTGTCGGCTCAAACTAACGGAATCATAATTTACCAACGCTATAATATTGTATTAACATTAATATATTGGACTTAAAATGACACCCTAGACACGCGCAATGAAGGAAGTCTCCAGCCGGCACTCGCAAACTAAACAACGAATGATGTTGTCGCACTCCGCGATCTTAATGCAATCTCCTTTATTTACTGCGCGGAATTACGTACCGCGGTGCCGGCTGTTTTATCCACTTACATTGTTAGCTTCGGTCAAATAAAATGGAAAATTGAATGGATAAAAAGTTTGCGGACTCGGCCACCGGAATTGCGGAAGGAAGCTTTTGGTAAGATTACGGAACGGCGAAATAAATTGGTGGACACAAATGTGACAAGGTAGGGGACGCCGCGCCCACTGACAAATGTATTCGTTTTTGTCCAATATTATAACTCAAAATCTCTCTATATGTAACGATCAGCCCTTAAATGTTTACTGCCAAACGTGTGCTTTCTCTAAAGGGTAATTGAACTTCCCTAAAGGCAGAGTTCAATAAAACTTTTTATGAAGTATATGTAGGCGTTATTTTCGGCCACATATTTCCGTCTAAAAGCGATGTAAACAAGCTCTGTGTTCTACTTAACAGAGTCAATTTAAATTATAAATCACAAAAGAGAAACGTATTTAACGGTCATATTTGTAAAACTAGAATAGGACATTGACACAATAGGTATTCTTAGATATTTTTAATCATTTATGCAGCGGACATCATGATAAAACATCACAAACAAATGTAGTGATACAATTGTGATAGATATACCGTAATACGAATTGTATCGAAGAATATTATTTCGTCTGGTACGCGACGGCGACGAAGAGTCGACAGAAATAAACAGGGCTTAACATAAATATTCTTTCGTTGAAATCTCTATTTTACAATAAAAATCTAATTCAAATCGGTACTGGGATTTCTGAGATCATCCCGATGGAAGTTTCGACAACCAGACGGATAGACAGAGACAGATATATATCTTATGTATGTAAGTACATATTTTACTTAGGTTATGCAGAAGCGCGGAGTTGCATTTTTCCAAAAAATCTTTCAGCGTAAGGTCGTTTATATCCACGTGCACCCCATATGCTGGACAGTCTCGCTGTGTACAATGGATAAAAATATTTTACTGACGCACCATTGCGCGCAAAACACAAACATGAAAATGATTTACAAAATGGCGCCCGTGACATCTTTGCGCGCTACGGCGGCGAAAATAAATCGGCTATTGGGAAACAATTTAGCTTTTTAATGTTTACACGAGCTCGCAAGTTAGAAACAACCGAAAAATGGATAATACATTCTTGATTTATGTGAGATCTTACGCATATAGATTTTTGATGTGAAACTTCTATAGGCCGTAAACCTGATTATTGGCATGGCGATGCTCGCATTTGTTGATTTTTGCGCCATCTGTTGTACATTATCGGAACCATTAAGTAACGAAAAAAAACTATGCGGACTGCGGTGTTAGTTCAACTTAGTGCCGGGTACTGTTCGTAGATAAACACCCTGTATATGAGGCGACCATCTCAGTCCTCGGGAGCAGCAACGCATCTGTGGTCGACCTCAAATTGAACCCCTGTTCTATAAGAAGTTGCTTACAGGTGTCCATTGGCGGCAGTAACCACTTACCATCAGGTGGGCTGCTTGCTTGTTTGCTATTTTATATGTATAAAAAAGATACTTCAACTTTAATCTCCAAGGGTTAAAATCGGCTGTTGTACATAATTTATGAGAGTAGTGGTTATGGTTTTTATAAAACTCTGGAGACGATTTGTCGTCTGCTAGTGAACGCAATAGTTCTTCAAATAGAAAACTATTATCATATTACACTTATTACTTGTTATCGGTATCTCTATTATTTTCATATATTAACAATTGCTCATAATGAGCGCTTTAGTAAGTCACCCCGTCTAATGATGCTGTATAGTAAAATTACATAAATTTTTGCTAAAAATGTTTCGAAATATTATTATATAAAATTCAAAAGAAATCAACGCAAAGCACCATTATACAAAGACTATAATTAAAATGTAGCACCTTAAGTTGCAAATAGCTAAACGAGATAAGTTTTTCTTTTTATTTTGTAAAATGTGATCTTATTGACTCAGCACATGATGCAATCAACTGCATACAAGATCACAAGGAGCGACTACAGTCAGCTGACGGATGTGGTGGTACTGAAATAAAATATTTTGTCTTACTAAGATTTTCTTCGAAACTCTTTGTGATTCGACTCCAGAAGCACTACCGCCACACCTATTTCTACCTAATAATGGTAAAGGAGACATACATACCTGAGGAATTCCAACTTAGACCTCATGCGCACATGTGGCTAACCTCAGGAAAGAAGAAAAAGGCGACAAAGCCGAAAAGCTATTGTTCTTGTTTTATCTTCCGCATCCACCTCCGCTTCCGTTTAGAAGGTCTTCGTTACAATCCTAATTATATCTACTATCTATCTTGTTATTTACACTTATTTTGTTTTACGTATCTATACCTATTAATTATAATGACTGAATATTCATTTAATAACCCTTAATGTTCCTAATTTACGCGCATAGACAAAAAACGCGCAATGAGCTTGTTTTGTGAAAGTCGAGCCAAAATTGTTTCTGCAGTTTCTGTAGGTAGTAATGGTTAGAGCCCAAAAGAGGCATCAAGCTTAGAGAACTCCGGTTGCGTTCCGATTGGAAATCCCGGAGCCCTCCACAAAGCGCTCAAAGCGGCCGAAAATACCAAATAACCTGGCGTAGCTTACACGGCGTCGGATACCTTTTGAAGGTTTCCCTCTTAAAGAAAGGGAGATAAAAAAATATATTAATCGAAATCCAAAATTTGTGTAATGTATAGCTTGCATGCTCGAAAATAACTCCAAAGCTGCACGCTGCTACACTTTTTTTAATCAGAAATGCCACCTCCAAAGCGTTACATACATCGGCGGTCAGTTTTCTTATTTCCGAGCGACAGAAGCTGTTATGACTCGACGTCCTGGTCATTACGGCCGGCCTCCTCGTTTCCTACACATACACTACACACTACGCTCATGTGAGCTACATTGTCATACAGACCAACTAGGTTATTTTCTCAGAAACAGAACCTCCCCAAAAGACTATTTGTTATAGAATCAACTATACAATATTTCATAACATAATTTCGAACATACATAACTTCAAAGAAGGTGTCCGTTATTTATCGCCGGAATTGAATACCTTAGCAGTCTCGTACCCATCCAGGAGTTCAATAAAAGAGTTCGTCTTTGAAGGCAATTAATAATAGAATAGTATAAGAGCTGGTTTATTTGTCACCCAATTATTTCTCTGCGTCAAAGTCAGAGTAAATCTGGGTGAATGTGAGTAACCCCCTTTTTAACTTTCCTCTGTCAAACAAGCCAGTTCTGTCAGAGAAAAAATTCAAACGGATCACAGGGAAAAGATTCAAAAAGACTTCACTTTGACAGTAGAAGAAATCAGCTACAACGTAGAAAAAGTGTATTTAAACGGATGAGAAGAGAAAAGATGCAAAAAAAGATTTCCTTTATTGAATCTCCAATCGCTCTACGCGATGTTGATATAAGATAGATCGCGCAGAAAGGTCAGAATTTTACTGCGTCATTTTTCATGATGATCCGAATATTTCCATCCCGGTCTCAAGGGTGGAAGGTATTAAGTGCCTCCCGGAAGATAATAATTCGTAAAATTCGACTTTACGACCCCACGGCATTTCACGCGCGCGGTTATTTCGGCCAGGTCTTTTGAGAATTCAGATAACGCATTATTTCATAAAGCCTGCTATGAGGTCATTTATATATTACGGCATATTTTTTGTGTAACGGAAGTAGCAGGGGTGTACGGCTCATTTGGCTCTATCTGACGGATGCCGTTTTGCTCGCGAGCACTAAGTTCTTCCTAAACCAGGTCACATTCGTGTCTTTAGCTTGTATTTTAAAATATATCTATAGACAAAACAAAATTGAATGCGGAATTTGTTTCTTTTTTTCTTAGTACAAAGGCGTGTATAGTCACAACAGAAATAAAGCGCAACACAAATATACTACGAATAAGCATGGCGTGACATGACGTGACGTAACGTGACTATTCACGGTGGGTAGACATTTAATTTCGTTAACGCAGGCAAACCTGAAGCTTTTTGAAAATATTTTAACAGTATCAGTTAATTAGATAAGTCTAACGCGGCTTGTATGATATTTAATGCCCGCATGATAATGCACGGGATGGTAAATAACATGAAAGTAAAGTTATAATGAGACTTACTGGAATTTAAGAGAAGGACAAACACAGCGACCGGGTAATTACGACGAGCGTTGTTGAGAATTACTTACTTCGAAACGAAACAATACAATTATATGAGGTTTTTCTTAAAAATAGAGTTACTCGCAATGCTATTATATCTTTTTAAAAAATACTAAGAACATCTTAGGATATTGCAGACTTATAAAACGGCTAGGAGCTGAAATCTTATAATTATCTCAGAAGCCTCAAGCTAAATAGCCTGCAGTATTTCTTAAGGCACATTTTCTTAACAGTTTAAAGGATTTAAAAAGAAACGAATAAAGACTAACGATATAGCAACTGCTTAAGTAATTAACTAGAAAATGCTTTCAGCACCGCTTCTGTTTTGAATAATTATCTGGAAACTTAAACTGAATACCGTTTTAATAGCAAAAGTTCAAGATGTCTCGGCTTATGTCGGAACCAGAGGATCAGAGGTGCTCGCGGGCTGAGCACGTGGCGCCTCGTACTCAGTTTGGGCAA
>DWNE01007834.1:0-11955 GCA_018249875.1 Cecropterus toxeus | reverse complement strand
GGCAACCACACCCTTCCACCGAAACACAAGAACTGCTTCACGCTAGAAATAGGTGTGGCGGTGGTACTTCCCCGATCGAACTACATTGGTTCTACCACCTACTAAGTATATACACATAAAATTTGTATAACACATACTATTCGAATACTATTTACATATCTTTAATTATAAGGTTGTCTATGAAATATCGATTTATCTAGAAGGTCGCTAGCTTACTTTGCTGCAAAGACATAGACTTCACGCTGGAAATAGTAATGTTTTTTGTATATATAGTTTAGAAATAGCAAACGAGCATGCAGTTCACCTGACCGTAACAGGTCCCTGCTGCCCGTGAACATCGGATGCGAAAGACTCCCTTACCAAACCTTTCAAACCAAAACACTGCAGCGCGTAACACTTATAAGGCAGAAATAATTGTGGTAGTTGTGCTTCTGTAGTCGATCTACAAAGGGCACTACCACCTTCATTACAGATAAGAATAGTATCTTACTCGATGTCGGTCTGGTGCACTGTTACTGAGGACTAGGTTGGAACGCCTCGGATAACAATGTGCGCTTAATGCTATCGTTATTAGGCAGAAATAAAAGACTGGGTTTGTCGCTGCAGTCAAACTACATAAGACTCCATAATTCTTATAATTTTCCTCAATCGCAACACTAAATTAGAACGCTATATTTAACACTAAACCCAGTGCTTAATTCGCGAGTTTGTTAATCGAGTCTAAGCTGTAATACCCACTTACTTAATCCTACACGTCATTACACTTATCCCAATAAGAAAGAAAGAAAGAAAGATGGCGGAGTTAATTAAATAAAAAGCGGGAACAGCGCGCGCGCACGCGATCGCTTTGCATATTGATTAGGTCGCGCGATCCTAGCGGGGGATCGCGTATTGGGTTTTTAATACGATCCCTAAGATCTAGTAGGGATGGTCTAGTTAAATAGGACTTTTTATCTACTTGCCAGACACCTGTTGTCATATTGCCGTTAAATTGAAGTAGCCATGAACATGCATTAGACTTTTTAGTTATTGTTCTTTGGTCAATCGTTTTATTAGATTTAAAATAGGATTGAAGTTTAAAATGAGTTTGTTCATAGACACATTGCTGCCTTGACAAAGTGACATGTATGTTTCTCCCTTACCACATCCCACGAACGACTCTTGTTCGTTGTGTTAAACGTGATTCGACTCCGACCAGGATAGAAGTCGAGTCTAGGACTGGAGTCGACCCACGAAGGTTTCAATTACACTACAAACAGATGCGCTTTTCCAAGGCGTGCCTTTTAAAGTCCAGAAACAGCTCTATACTGCTATTGTAACTCAAAACTAGGTATGATGGTGAGGTGTCTTTATCAGATTGAACACCTTCAAATTGTTGACCGTACAGTAAAGAAATTGTAAACTGTATTGTGCCTCTAATAATTATTTATTCGGACGTCGAACAAAGGCTATAGGAATAACCAAATTAATTACCAAGCCAAGACAAGTTCCTTAACCGCACCTTCGCACAATGGTTCAAAAATAATTAAACAAATATGAAATTAAAGACACCAATGCTTCATTACGCGCGATTGCGAAGATAAATGGCTAACAAGAAAACCAAACAACCTCGTATAATAAACGAAATAACCGGGGCCAATCAAGTAAGATCTTCTTTTTAATGGGAATCAGGATTCCGTACTTATGAATGCAATTTTATTAATTAATTTCGAGATGCATTTATCTTCTTTGCATGATACGAGCGGTAATAAGGACGTGGCGTGTGGACCTTTGGGGAGGCTGGGCTTAAGTGGACTCTGTTTCGAGCTTTTTGGTGCTTTTATTCAATTTTAATGGAATTAAGCTTGAGGATTGTTTTAATGTATTTATTACTTCTTATCGTAGAGTAAATAAATAACCGAATAATGCTTAATTACAGTAGAATAGTACTGAGCAGTGATAGCCTATTGGTAGAAACTTGGCCTCTCAATCGAGAGTCCAAGTTTGAATCTCCGACACGCACCACTTGGCCATCGCGGTGGACTATGGCCTAAAACTCATTCTGAGAGAAGAGCCGTGCCCAGCAGTGAGACAATAATCAGTTGATGATGAGCAGTAAAATAGATGGCATGAAATTTATCCTTTAAAAGACTTAGTTTAAGCAGTGTTAAGCGCTGTTCGTGTTTAGATTTAAATGGTCGCACCCCTTAAAGTTAGTGAGACAAACTTTTCTGAGGCATCCCAACTTATTCCTCATCTGTGACCAACCTCGGGTCAGAATGATCTTATTTGAGATTGATAAAATTGTCCATGGGCAGCAGTGGCCATTTACCATCAAATCAGTTGAGTTTCGTTTGCTATTTTTATAATGTCGAGAAAACACAATCTACAATTCTAACAACGGTACATTAGCTTGTTGCTAACTTATTGACATCCCTTTTTCTACGTTTTCAACTTTGTTGTAAGTCAATTAGGTACTTGACCGTTCAACATCCACTTGCAAGATACTCAATGATTTCTAAATGCTTTGATAATAATGCATTTGTGTCATTATACCAATAATATAACTATTGAATCGTTTAAACTTATAAAACATACATAGCATAATAAGATGTCATTTAAATTATGTAATTATTTAATAATTATAAAAATTTCGATTAAAAGTAAATAAAAATCGATCACAAACGCTTCTGTCAAAGAGGTTTTTTACATGCGTCTAGGCTCGCGTTTGATTGAAATTAAATATCTCATTGCATGTTCTATAAGCCATTTAAGTAATTTCTGCAGTAGATTAAAATATATTAGTGATTAACAAGATGCTTCGAAGGAAATGAAGTTTCTATTTTAACTCACTTATTGAATATGAGCTTCAATTCATATAGAAATGCAAGGATATAAAAAGGTGTAATATATTGTTTGATTTAATTTTTTAATAAAGTAATTATGCACCTAAGGCGTAATTTAGTCTTCAGGTGTGGCAAGCTATCTGTGGTCAATCTCAAAGTCTTATCTTATCATTAGGCAAAGGCCATATTCGTGTGCTACTTCTATGTTAAAAGTTAAAGGGATTCAAAAAGAAGGAAAGGTCTACACATGCAATGCTACTTGTATATTACAACTTTACACTTTAAGGACATACTAGAAATGTATTATAATTAACAAATAAAGATAACAAGTATAAGGATCGTTATGACATGAGTCTCTTCAAGAAAGTCGCAAAAAAGCTTTCCTACAAAGCTGATCAAGCATTGGCGACTCCTCTAACGTTGCAAATGTCCTTAGACGACGGTGACTACTTTCTATCAAAAATTGTGCAATAGAAGGTACAATAATATATATTTTTATCTTCTTTTATAATCCGTGATTTTTGGCATCTTTCATACAAACTAAATGATATAAAAATGTTTAATGGTGTAATTCTATGCTCTCTTAATATTGATTTAAGTAAAACTGTGTGCCAGTTAACAGAAAATCTTAAATCTAAATCCAGACTGAGATCTATTTTGCTAATTAACACGGGGAAAGTTTGCGGCTAAGTTAACAAGTTTCGGCGACACACCGACAAGTTTATATAATGCTGTAGGTATGACTTTTCTACGTACACAAGTACGCATGCATATTATATCGTATATAACGCTTTCATACACACACATACATACATACAATGGGCATACACAAAGACACAAATACCGAGAACAGAACAGAGAAGAGTCATCCGGCAGTCCATCGTTGTATATTTTGAGTACAAATCCTTTATGTATGAATATAACTTTCTTTGCATGTACACATACTATTTTCCATAGAATTAACGCTTCGTCTCCGGGCTGTCAACTCTTAATAAATAAAAATTACAAAGAAACGGTAAACTGTTACGCTAGTTCTGCAAAATTAACACTGAGCTTTACTACTTAACATCCTTACATTCAAACTGAGCAATCCAAAACATCCAAAATCCAAAACTCACAAGCACAAAGACTCAACGCTTAAATAATCCGGGTCCATTCTTACGCACAACATTAACATGCTTATTAATACAAGGCCCCGGGCTCGCCTGGTAGCCGATGTAATATTTCTCCGATGGTTTACGGTTTGACGCCCCGCCCAGCGCGCGTTCGACTCAGACGGTAATGCTGGTCTCGTCCAACAAATGAGTGCGCTGATTAAACCCGTGTACCTCATTGTTTGTTCGTTTTTTAGCTAAACAACCTTCTTACATTTATCACACGTTGGGTATGATTTTAAGGATGTATTATTTACGGAATGCTTCATTATCGATAAGCAAAAATGCAGATTATACGAGTGTGTTTTTGGCTATTTGTTAACTAAACAGCGCTTGCGCTGTCCTATAATCTATAGGGAAATCTGTTTACGTGATTTTATATATAAGAAATTTAATACGTAAAATGTTTATCAGTTGCCTTTCTTAATTTTTATCTAATAGTAGTTTTATGTTTACATTGTGATTTTTATAATTAGGTTAAGTGTTTACATACACAGACATCCTTGATTTAAGTATCTTCAAAAAACAAGAGCTCTATCAAATCTGAAAATAACAATAATAATCATTGATCAAAATAAATTTTGTATTTTTTATGTATTACAACATTGTGATACATAAAAGTAAGGTGAATTAGAATTTTCTGTTTATCTATAAAGTCGGTGATTAAGTTATATAACGTCTGTGATTCGCTACATAGCGAATGTTTAATTTTAAAATGTCGATCAGCAGATCTAAAATTATTAAACGTAACATATGTTTTGCCTCCATCAAAAAATGTATTGCTAAACTAAATGTAAAACTCTATCTTATTTAAAAAATAATACAATAGTTTAAAAAACCATTCCTAATTTACTTTGTATTCATATTAATAGCATATTCCTTTGTTCCAGGTAAGTCTACACGCAGAACGCAACCGAACATAATATTAACCAGTTTTGAATACCTAATGCTGACAAACACAAACAAACTATTAACGAAAATTACTCAACGTAAGTACATCTTCAATCGTGTTGCCACTCACACTTCGAAAGGCGCTGGGGGGTAGGGGGACATAATTAAAATCCGTTGATTAATATGTAAATGTAATAAGATTACTCTCTCCTGAATAATTTAACGGGAAGTGGGATAAGTTATACACAGTTTGGTCTCTCATTACGGCTTTGTATCGGGCAGTGTAATGTATATGGGATGTCAGACTTGATAAATGCCGGCCACTTGGTCTGCGGACTTGCCACGACCGTCAGCAATGGCCAGTGCCAGCGAATTTGCTTAAATGTGTCGGATAATTCGTAATTGCTGTTTGAGGTGAATACGGTAATGGACGTTGTGATGTTGTGTGGTAAGTTCAATAGACGAGGGATATAATTGGTTGTCCCACAGTTGGGAAATGCTTATAACATTGGTATTTTCCTTGTAAATGTCACACTTGTTAAGTAAAACTAAAGCTTTTTAATGTAAAGTTATAAATGATTCAATTTAAATCTTATAAATCTTAAGTTATCAAGACTTAGATTGAAAACTTTAATAAACCCTTAATATACTTCATTTTCCATAAAAAATAACCAAACCAAATGTTATACATTCAAAAAAACTTATATTGTAGGAAATTACTAATTTTAATGTTATAATCACTAATCTGAATTTTAATTTTCATGCCTAATCTTGTATAAATCGTAATAGGCTAAAAAACTTTATACCTAATTCTCACAATATTATAATTGTAGACGAAGTAAAATAGATTTAAATGTATACAGATTCCAAACAAATTATAACACACTTCCTAACCTTATAGATACATACGTTAAGCATAGGGCCGTACCAAAATCCATTTAGGGTCGCAAAATATCGATAGCTATTACGAGCGACAAGCTAAGCCGCACCATCTGAAGAGGGCGACTCGTTCTATCGCTATCGTCTCCAAAACTCCGCCAAAACCGCCATGTTGTTTCCGTCATCTTTATTAAGAACGCATGGCCTACCGCCTCCTGGCGTTGGTCAACAGCCAGCAAGGCGTTAAAGGCATCAGCTACAGCCTCCCACCAATTTTAATAGAGCCCCCCACCGTCTCTTCGTCCAGTTATTTATACGCGAGGAGGGGAAACCGGACCGACTTTCACGGATCACGTATGGCTGGTCGGTGGTGTTTGGCTCACTTGTCTAATGGCTTTGATTAAACTGCCAGTTTATTTGACGGTACGATGCGTGCGTGCGGCCACGTATGAATTTATGCTTAGACGACGTCCAGGGAATTACGAAGTTGTAGACGGCGTATGCATCGTTCAGCATAGTTTACGGACACTTTTGACTAATTTAGAGTCTAAATAGTTCGTTTTTTCAAATCGATTGGTTATTTGTTAAAGGTTAGATCCGTTTTTAAATGACATAGCATTGTGTTAAGCGTATTAAGGCAAAGAAACTGGAAGTGGATTATTTTAGTATAAAGACAGTTTACATATTGTCCATGATTGTGTTATTAATAAGATCGAAAGATAAAACTGTTTGAAACAGGTAAATAACATCACCTCAATTTTGATATATATGACCCTTTTAAAACTCCATTAATTTAATTATTAATACTAATTCTTGCTCTTTACTTTTCATTATTACTTCCATACTTTATAAAGATAACGGAAAGTAAATAAACTTTTATAGAGCCACGTTGTAAAGTATCTGTTTATTTGTAACCAAAATACTCAGAAACTACATCAATACGTAAATTTAGCTTCCTATTTACAAGTAGTGTGATTTGAAAAGTATAGCGAGCATACTAATTACACAGGTACACACACCGCGTAGCAGTGCGGTCACTATACCAGTGTACCCAGTGGCAGTGACTACGCAGTGGGTCCCAGGTTCGATCCCAGTCCAGACAGAATTGTGAATGATGAGTTTAGATTTCTGTTATGGGTCTGGATGTTTGTGTATTCGTCTTTGTGTGTCCATGGCAGCCACGACTAAAATGAGCAAAAAAATTTTGTTATTCTATGAACAATTTAACGGACAAATTTAGACAGCTCTGAAAACCTTGGTTTATCATCTTAATTTCGATTGATAGATGATCTCGGCTACATTTAAAATGTATCAGGTTCGATTCTCTTCGGTTCGGTTCTAGGTTTATATGGGACATGGAAGTTTGATCTATTTCTTTGTGGTTCTATAGACCCTGTGTCTTTTAGAAAACATCCACATAGTACGTGGATTTTTTAACTTTCATAAATAAACCCTAATTATATAGTTTCCTAAATATTACCTATTTCCCGTCTTGTCTAACACTAGCTAACCTTTTAACTAAAAGTTGTTTTTATATTTTTGACTATTTATAAGCTTAGAAACTGATAATAATTTTGGACAGAAAGACAGACACAACACAATGTATATTAAGTTTGTCTATACAATGTATAGATGTACAACAAAACAAAATCTCCACGTACCTATTTTGTCCATCATAAATTCCCTTTTACCCGAACCTCGTCTAAATCTAGCCAGAATCTAACGCTAGAATAATCTGAGTATTCCCAGTAATAATATTACCTTTCCGAAACAATACGTTCCCTTGCTCTTGGCCTCTCAATAATTAGGATAGTGCATCTCAGTCGAATGAGAATAAAGCCTAGCTTTGTCTGTGTGTGTCTGTGTTTATGTGTGCGTCTTGATTTTGAAAGCGCTTTAGGGTTGTGTTTTCGATAGATTAAATTAAATTGGTAAGAAGACATTAATTATAAAGTTTTTTTTTTATAATATTCGAGTTGGGAAGGTATTCTGATGCTAAAATCTTATATCTGAATGTCTGGATCTAGGATATCTTAAATCTACTCCAAATGAAGTGCAACCTTTAAGAGCGAAGCGAAACTTCACATGTAAATATAACATTAATCCTAAATTTTACTAAATTTTTGATTCTCTAAATAGTACTTCCCAAATTTTGTTGACTCAGAAACAGTTATATGGACCTTCTCAATCCTAATACTTTAATAGAATTCATTCAAATTCGAAAATATTTTTGAACCATCATGTATGTTTACAAACGTTTATACTTAAAACTTATGTATGTTCTGAAATAAATAATACCGAAATTAACAAACTTGATTACTATCAACGTTGAAGATGACGAAAACTCAAAACTGTAGCTTAGACAAAAGCCGAAATCTTGAATTTTGCCAGCCCTGAAGCCATAAAGCCTCGTCCGCATGCCACTCGCTGGCAGTAATGTCGTATATACCCCCACACACCCTTCCTTATTACCCTTAAACTAAAACATCACAACACTTTACAAAAACACTAATAAACTCCGAATATCTAATATAATATTTTTCGTACACAAATTCAATAGCCAATTGAAAATCTAGTTTAATTTGTAAAATGTTTAACAGAATCAGACACTTATAAGTTGATGTTTGTGTATTAATTTAATTAAAAATCATCAATCGTCAAATTCAATTATGAACTTTTCAATTTCATTTAATTAACTTTCAATTAATGTAATTACGTACAGTCCTTGGCTAGCTTTTGTCGTTTGTAATTCTAATTTAATTTCATTAAGATATTGACTAAACCCTTTATTTCTATAATCATGACACTTAAAAAATAATATTTTAAATACTTCTAGATAAAGCAAATATGGTTGGTCCGGAGAGGTATCATACACATATTTCTAGCGTGAAACATTTCTTGCATGTCAGAAGAAGTCATATGTCATATGAGAAAATGTCATATGAGAGTACCACAACCGCACGCGTTGTGGTACTCTCATATGAGGCAACCATATTAGTTCTCGAGAGTACCAACGCATCTCTAATTGAGTTCAGATAGAACCACTTCTAAATGAAGTTGCTTTAAGATCAAAGTGACCACTTACACTCACGTAAACTGACGCTCGTTGGATACTTCAAACTTATAAAGAAAAAAATCATGTCCTGCCTACCATTATCGCATAGTAAATCTATCGTCCAAGTGACGAAGATACACAAGAATTGTTTTTTTACATATCATATTGATCTATACATGAACATACCAGAAGGGAAACTTCCAAACCTTTTTTACTGCTGCGAGCTTTCTATACTGCGAGCGTGAACAGACCTGAGATTTGGCATAGTTTAAGTTAATGTAGAAAAAAAGTTTGGAAAGAATATATTCCTACCATTAGTGTTACGTCTTTTTTTTATTGAACAAAATAAAATATTCAGTCTTTACATTAGGCATAAACGATTAAATGTCAAAAAACATTTATTCGCGTTAGTTTACGTTCAAATTTTGACCACTACGTCGACTAAACTATACTATGTTCCTATAAGCACTTCAGTTTTTTGATCTGATTCACTAGTATTACTTTAGAATTTTAACATTGCCACATATTTGTCTTACACACACGGTGCACGTTAACTAGAAACTGATTTTACGTATCAGCTACTGAAAGATCAGTATTTTAACCACAATCTATATTTACTTTTCATTATTTGCATCCATTTTCCAATGTAATGTAATCCACTTTGGGTATAATTTTATATCATAATCATCGGTTTAATCTTTAAACTAATCGTTATAAATAAATCCAACAATCATCACTACACATAACAAAAAACGGTCAAGAACATGAAATTAAAATTTCATCCGACGTTTTGAAGCCTTTGGAGACTTAAATTTTTCCAACATCGAAATTGGCGTCTCGTTAATTAAACCGAAATCGAATTAATTACAAGCTAAAATTATTCCACCCTCTAAAAATTGATTAAGAAGGTAGAGGGGGCAGCCATATCTGTTATGGTTAGGTAGAGCACCGCATACCATAAACTAATATTCGACCGGACACTACTTGGAGTTATTGGACAATGTAAATGAACGCTATCTCCTATAATGCCTGCCTTATTTCTCCCCCAGCCAGGCCAGTGCCCGGAGCGACCCCCGGTGGGTGGCGCCCCCTCCCGGCCGATGTCTCATCAGTAAGGATTGAACCCTTTAATGTATTCACCGTAACTTCGGGATGAGTCTTGTATTAGTGTTATAATGAGACGTGGCCCTTAGGAATTATAGCTATACTTACGGACCGGGTCGGGATTACCTCAACCTAGTTTCAATTTCTGTGTGTGCTTCGTTACTTCACCCCGATTGTATCGTCTTTCGTACGTTATTGTTAAATATGTTTGGGGTGAATCTATGCACTGAAACTTTCGTAACAAATTTAACAGTTTCGTGTTATTTCATCTTGATAAAATGATGTGTAATTTTAAGAAGTATATTTTGTTAGTGCATTTTACTCAAGACTACGTACTTATTACGACATATATTGTATACTAGTTATGCTAACAAATTTCAAAAAAGTAAACATTGTATGGATAAAACTTGATACTATTTCTACTCTCTAGCTCTATAACTCTAACTCCATAACTTCATTTCTTATTTTGTAGGTGCCCTAAACAGTCAGGGGCAAATAAAACGCCCATATCCAAAACAAATACTTATGATTTGTCATTTACCTTGACCGAGGATCGAACCTGGTACCACAATTTACTGAAAATCAAACTTTACACTCCATGATTATAAATACTCGCATATCATAAGAAACAAAAAAGAACACTATAAAATATGAACTTGGTATTTTCTATCGCTAGATTTGATTCACAAAAATAATTACAACCTTTAAAATGATTGCGAAAACCTTAACATACTAAAGAACAAAATTCTCGACTTCCAGATTGTTTAGTTATAAACTAAACACAAGAAAATTTCCAAACGATTTAGAAATTGGGCTATCCGCAGACAGATATACGACGAAAAGTAAAAAGAATCACACAGATTCTGTAATTTAACAAGTAGATTTATAATTAAAGAAAAAAATGATCCACGGTAACCATTTTATCAGAAATTATATAACTTTGTCCGCGCCTAAGTCACCAGCAGTTCGATAATGCTGCCAATTAGTCGTTACCAATTTTCCAATAAAACTTCAAACTGTTTTCCATTCCATTATCTCTCACCACCCTTTATTACTGGCGAAGTTAAGCTACGAGTCCTCTTTCCTCTCAGAAATTATTACAATAATAATATTATTATATTAATAATTGTATTGATAAGGAGACTCTCGTAATAAGGGTAAACCGTCCCCTTTCTGCCAGCCATTCTCAATAGGAGAATTTATGTAACTAATGAAATAAGCGAAGTGCCGCTCCCCGCATCCCAACCCTCTCCACCCACCCTTCATTATCGGAAAGTTTGAAATATAATTTGAAATTATGCTCAATGTTATATTGAAGATAAGAGAAACACAAATTCCTTTAATTGGACTTGTTAAAGTGACTCAAATTAAGTTAACACGAAGTTGATGGTATTACTTTTGAAGTTCGGAATTATGACGGACTGTCCTTAGGTTTGCGAATTCATGGGGTGATTAGCGGATGAAAGAACAGTTATCGGTTTTGCCGGCTTATTTATTGGGGACACGGTTATGGGAACCTATGGTTCTCGTTTTATAAGGCTCTTAAAAAATTAACCCGCCATTACCGTATTTTACTTAATTAGATTACTGCTTGTGTTCAATATTTTTAAACTTCCTTTCTTAAGGCGATGTGAAAACAATTATAATATCACTTTTTAAACGTATACGCCCTAATTTTGAGTACACTAGAATATTATTCCTATGACGAGGGTAACATTAACAACCGGTCAGTCAGACCGGTACGATGACCACACGAGTCGTATAACATTATATACGTAACGTAAATTATTAATTTTGCAAAAGATTTGCACGATTTTTTTTTTAATAATATGTAGTAGCAAACGAGCAAGCAGCCCACCTGATGGTTAGTGGTTACTGCCGCCCATGGACATTTGTAAGCTACTTCATATAGAACAGGGGTTCTATCTGTCCCGAGGACTGAGATGGCCGCCTTATATAAAAATGATCCAGCAACCACACCCTTCCACCGAAACACAAGAACTGCTTCACGCTAGAAATAGGTGTGGCGGTGGTACTTCCCCGGTCG
>DWNE01007833.1:0-11956 GCA_018249875.1 Cecropterus toxeus | reverse complement strand
ACGGATTGTAGCACATATCGTTTCATCGGTCTCGATTCAGTTTTCACAGTGACATGGGCTATATATTTTTTTATGATTTTTAAAGAAAGAAAAACTTGTTTTTATTGTAAAACTTGTAAATATGCTTTTATCATCCATCAAAAATATATTATAACGTTATATTATTACTTGCGTCTTTTAAAATATTTCTAAGTTTAAAAAATCCCGTGCTTGAACTCTTCACACGGTTATAGCTTAAAAAAATCATTCAAGTACGAGTTGGACTCGTCAAGGGTTCCGTAACGTTATCTATTAAAAACGCCAAAAATAACGTTTGTTGTATGGTAGCCTTCTTAAATATTTATTTTATTCTGGTTTAGGTATTTTTTTGTTATAGCGGCAACAGAAATACATCATCTGTAAAAAATTGAACCGTCTGGCTATCACAGTTCATGGGATACAGCCTGGTGACAGACAGACGGACAGCGGAGAATCAGTAATAGGGTTCTGTTGTTGCCCTTCGGATACGGAACCCTATAAAACGGATTTATGAATATTGTCGTTTGTGTGTTAACGGCCTTATACTCATAATTTTTAATACATTGCTCTACGAATAAAACCAAACCTTAAAATACGTGGGTTATTGATTTTTCAGTTACATTACATTCGTTAACAACAATACGAGGCTCAGATATGTTTCATAGATAATGTTTTATCAAGTGAACGGGGTATTACAACGAATCAATAATGACAATGCATGTATGGCTAGGATACCTTTATTAGTCAGCTTGGATTAACCATTAATTAATATGGAGATATTGATGTGGTTTCCACTATACTATTCAAGTGGTGATAAAGTGTAATGTCACTATAGCTTCTGTGTAATGTGGTCCGTAATTTATGAACTACCAAGTAATATTTAGATTATAAAATCTAGATATTTTATTGTTAAATTAGGTGTGATTTTATTGTTAGATTAGGTCCGATCCGGTAGTAAAAGAAAAATTAGTAAAGGACGATTTGTAACCTAAATAAATACATTTCATTTGATAGATGGAGTTATCCAAAGCGTTGGTTATCTATACTAATATATAACAATGAGCTGGTTTGTGTCTGTTTGTTACTTAATCAAGCGAGGACCACTGGTGCAATACTAGAATCAGATGAAAAAAAGTGGAATTGTGGGAAAAACTCCCTAACATTGGACAGTTTACGTTAGATCGATGTGTCCGTATTCGACTGCACAGGTCTTCGGTCCCCGGTCAATTTAAACGGAAATTCGGTTGACCGTAAAAATGCAACGCTATTACGGTGACCGACCATACGATCGGTCATAATTCATTACTATTCAGAGACCACGGAGAGTAGGGATCGACGGCCAGCGGCTTAACCGAATGCGAACAACATATTCGGTAATCGACCTAATCGAGGTAGTTCGAAATGAAATGAAATATTGTTATATTTGCATAGGCCTACTTGACAGTTACAAATTGTCAGTTAGAATATTATTTACACTACAACCGGATCGGAACACGACCTCAACTAAGAAGATCCGGCAAGAAACTCAGCTGATTTATCTTTTTTTCTTTGTATTTGTATTTTTTTTTAATCATCTTGTTTATTACATGGGCAATAAAAGCTAGCTCCGGTATTTTGCCTTCCGATTATTTTGTTGGAGTATTAGTTCGATTAAAAAATTTGGTAAAACGGAACCCTGTCAAAGCATGCGCTGATCGACCTTATGTAAACGCTTTTTATATTACGCTATTATTCGCCATATTATTCTTTTATAGTAGTTGGTAGTGTTTTCCAAAGATATGGATCGTATGCATTAATTACCATTCTAATTTTGATCGACGGTACAATTATCGTTGTGCGTATTAATAGACTTGGGTCTACGCTTGAACTTCCTAACTTAGAGAATTCCCAAACAAAAAAAAATGTCCCGCCAGTTGACCAAACGTTCATCATGCCGAAACTTTTTAAATGCAATAAAATGTCTCTTTTTTTAAAGCTTATGGCAGCCTAATTTTTCAAAAACAGTCATGTCGCCACGTAATCTATTGCGATTGCTTACAACATGTCGTTATTGTACATATATACATACATACATAGGTTTTTTTTTTTGAAAAAAAAATCATGCATTTAGTAATGGATTCGACCTTCTTGAAACTAAATCAACGGCTAAAATATTGAGTTTAATGATGATTGAACCGCGGCAGTGCTAAAGACGACGCAAGCGGAGTCACGGTCAAAGCTAGTCGGATTATAAACAATTTGGACGTGAGTAGAGCAACGGCCTTGCATTTACAGCGTCGGGCGCCATTCAGCGGGCGAGATGCGTCTGGTCGGATCGATAGTCTCTCCCCGCACATTGGTGCTGTTTGTACCCCGCTCTACCCCCGAGATCCACGCCCACGTGTCGTTACTGCTTCGTATGTCGAGGAATCGTATTGTTTCCATGATCTTTGCGATCGTTCGTAAAATTTTATATTTAACTGGCCTTTTACCGACTTCGTATATACAAACTTTTGGCCCCCTAAGTGATAAAAAGTTAAAAAAAATGCTTAGTCCTTGGTGGTCTGCATTGTAAAATGATCTTACTGTCCGAATCTCAAAGTTCCAGTTGTACTTTAGGCTCTGCGATAATTATTTTCAAGTAAAGTATCATTCCGCGTTACGGTAATAAAGTTGGAGCATGACATGGGCTGTTTTCTACTCGTAAACGTGTAGTTTTTTTTATTAATTGGCCTCGATAAGGTCCCACTTTCCGAAAAACTAAAATGATATACTAAATCCATTCGTGACCTTTTGGAAAACCGGGACTTTTTTCGCTACCGAACCATCGATAGGTCTTGGATGATTAAAATTTGATGTTCCAAGTGGCACGCGGTCACTATACTGGTCTGACACGTGGTTAGATCGCCGACCAGACACCTATGGATCTAGATTTCTGTTCTGGGTCTGGGTGTTTTTTTGTGTCCATTACACACACGTCACCGAAGAAAATCATAGTTAAGAGAGTGTAGAAAGTATTAAAATTAAAATCCTGAAAACAGTGTTCACAAGCCAATATTCAGGAAGATCGAGTGCAGCGAGGACACAAAAGCCAGACAGGCCAGTCGATGACGTGAACCCCAGATTGCGAGATGAACTGAGGAGCGACGGCCTTGCATTCGAAGTGACAGGTGATTCAACCGCTGGTGCGTCTGGATCGATAAACGAGATCCGCAAACTGCTTTCTGAAATGTAGACACGCCTATAATTTATTAAGACGTGTAATCTGTAGTGTGTAGTTGTAAAAGTATGTATGTATGTGTCCGTTACGAAAAAACAACTGATCGAATGTGGATGAAATTTGGAACATGGATAGATTTTACAACCTTTTTGGGAATGGGAGATATACCGGAATGCGAGGTGATCATGCCTGGGGAGCGGCCGTGCTCCGACAGTCTCTATTTGGAAATTGTATACATGCAGGATGTTGAGAATACTCCGATAGCGTGATTCAGAATACGGTGACGTCATCCCTTGATAAGTGGCGGGAGGCCGCCACACCTTAATCACATGTATCTGGGGGCACGGTAGTGCCACTATTGTCCGCGTATTGAGTCTCAACATTTACTGGATAATACTTAAGACTCAACATTCTTTATACGTTAGTGGGTACAAGTCAACGGCCAAGTCACACAACATTAACTATAATAATAAAGAATTCGCAGTAAGGAACCTTGGACTTGGCACGACTTTGTCTAGATTTCATTACTTTTTAGAGATAACCAAGCAGCTCCATCGAGACTTGGCTAGTTTTTTGCAGAATGTTTTTGGTGGAATTATTTATTCCGGAACCTTTACTTAGTCAGAGAAAAATAAAAGAGCAAGTCTTTCGTCCTTTTATTCATCGACCACGATATCCACAGCTTTTAAATCCCACCTCCCTCCAAATAGTTATAGTAAAGACAATACCTTATAAAAATGTATCACACTTCCTCATCGCTGGATTCATACAACATGACAACATATTGACGCTTCGCAATGCCCAGTCTTCTCATTGCCTAATCGTAGGCGGGTGAATTTTTAATGGCCGAGCGCAAGCGGCACTAAGACGAGCACCGCAAAGGATAAGGGTGAACGCACAGTGATAAGTGGAGGATGAGTGACGTTGCAAAATCAGCTGTGAATTATAAAACTGTTTCAACAACCTTTTTGCTGCTTTCATAAATGAAATGTTTACGTAGTTACTATAAATGCCTGTAACATAAATTAAAACGCGCTGAAATAAAAGCTAGATGTTTACACTTAAATAATACCGTATGGTACTTGCCTACATATTAATCTGATTCTCACTAACAAAACTCACTCACCTACAGTTACTTAGAGTAATCAAGACTGGGAGGATAGTTGGACAAAGGGACCTATGGCTTCAGATAACCAATTAACCAGTAGGTCGGCTCTGAAGATGTTCTTAGGGTCCCAGTGTAATCCCTCATAGCTGCGTAATCTTATTGACGTACAGTCGATGCATCAAGGGTCGGTGTAGGCAGTAATTCCTAGATACCCAGACTGGGGGTAATCAATTATTGAACGCCTCCAGCACATATGTGCAGGAACTTAGGTCGAGCTGCGATGTTCCTCGGCTTTGATATTCCGAGGAATTAATATAATATTAGTTTGTGTTCATTTTCTACTTATGGTTTTTTATTAGTACTACACAAATATTTGATAGGTTTTAGGTTAGTTACTTGTCGTAAACAAACGTATAATATTTTTGAATTTCATTTTAATTCGCGTGAATCCGTTACATACGATATCTGAAACATTAAAGTGATACATATTTTAAGCTCTCCGGCCATCCAGACGACTATTTAAATGTATTCGAATAAAGACTTAAAATTATGTACATACATAAACTCACACTTCCTCTAGAGAGTACTGACCTCCATAACAGTATATTTACAAAAGCAATCGTATTCTTTTATTTATTCAATCAGGACACTTTAAGTAATGCCCTACCGCGTCAGTATATCACCCAAATCCATACTGAATTGTGTTCTTCCTCACGCTGATCTATTCAGATGGATTGGGTAACCTAATGGACATTCCGTCACATTAGCATATTCAAACGCAAAGCGTCTGTCCGAAGCACCGGCGTTCATTGCTCTAACGCCGGTTAAATGAAACGTCACCGGTATGAACCTCCGTAGACGAAAGACGGCTGGAATTAAAAGGAATCAAATATGAATGGTGTATGCATGAGGCATGAATAACTCGGCCCGCTCTTGGCAGCCCGGCGCGCCAGTGCTCCCAACAACTAAAACTGATACATTAATAATGCGTTTGCTTACAATGCTCTTTAAATGTAGATCCAGAGGCTGTCTCTTTCCCTCGCCGTCTCTCTCCCACGCCGGCGCGGGCTCATGCAAAATGCACGCGAACGCGACTAACGTTTCGTGCTTCCCTCTCAAGATAATACCTCCCCCTCTTTCGCCTGGACCCCTCAGATCGGCCTATATCGATGGTCAACTCGGTCGAACAAATCTGGATCGTTACTGTTTAATAATGGCTCGTTCGACCCTTGTTCGTCTCGTCTTTACAACACAAGAAGAGGGGAAAATTGTCAGCGTGCTCGTGAACTGCAGCTTTTAGTACTCGCTTTTGATGGTAAACACAGTTGGTAGGGTATTTTTTTTATTGTTTACACCGAAGTTGTAAAGAATTTCAATTAAATGCATACTGTCAAAATATATGTGATGATTTACAAATTTGATATGTTTTTGAACGGATAATATTAAAGGTAACTACGTGAAAAAATTACCTTCTTGAAAAAATTACGCGTGTGATATAGCGCGCTTTAGATCTTATATAATATATAACATTTCTATGTAGCAATAATAAATTCGGTGCTTCAAATTGGATGAATTGGTGAATCTTCTAAAATGAGCACCATAATGCAAAGGCCTCCAAGTTCGTCGTTCTATTCGGCTTTAATTTATGTCAAGATTTTATTATAATTAAATTAAATCATTTGCTAGCGGAAACCGTTCGACCTTAAAGTAAAAATAATATAAACAAAAAATGTACATTGCAAGAGTCCTAATGTCGGTAATACGGCTTATTTCATTTATGTCTTAATTAGTCGCGAGTTAATGCGAATCCCGCTGAGTTGAAGGCGTTTAAACGCTGAGTCGACATGAAGAAACATACACACGACATAAATATTATTATTTATTGCATACTCGCGCTCCACCGACACAGGTGATGTAGTACGCAATGGGCTGTGCAACTTACCTCTTTAGTCCTGTGCTATCCTACTCAATTCCACATGTTAATATAAGGTAATTAAACAAAACAGGATCTATGTATTGTGTAGACGTTATTCACAATTTCTGCAAAAATGTAAAGATTATGAACGTTTTTATTCTATTCGATAGATTATTTAGAGATTGTTTTTTGTAACCCCAAAGGATTACATTGTTTTTTTTTTTTTCATTTTCATATTGAAAATATCAATTGTCCTGACAATGTTTAATAAAGCTTCCGGGTATATTTTGCTACACGTTTAAGTTTTGAGAATCGCAACCAATTTTACGCGACAATATTTATTTTATAATGAATTTGTAAAATTAACAGCATATAGGGACAAACAATTACATAGCGTACTTTAAAAAATAAACATAAGAAAGTCAAAGGTTTTATTGTGTGAAAATACCGCATGCTACTTTTATTATTATAGTAAAAAGCCAAAAGAAATTACAATTGAATACAATAATTGGCTAATTCATAGAAGTTATCGGTATTTTAAATAGTTAGTTTTTGCCTCCTTAACGTACGGGTATAAATGGTGTGCACTGACCTTTGCTTTATGTCCCACGTGTAATTTTATTGTCTTATAAAAAATACTCCCCACCAACTTTCCTTTTACGTTCCCAAGAATATATTCCGTACATTGTTCTCTTACATCCTACCGTTTGATAGATATTTTCCTATCAAGGCACACGTACGCGGACATATATCCGCGTCCAATTTTTTTTCTTGTGGTTTTAGACAGCTTTAAAGAATTTGTTCTACCGCAACTGTCGAAACCACTACATTTATTTAGCAGCAGATTCAATTTGTTGTTTTATTATGTCCTCGTCAACCCATTATTGTCCCATTGCTGAGCACGGGTCTTCTCTCAGAATGAGAGAGTCTTAGGCCATAGTCCACCGCGCTGGCCAAGTGCGAATTGGTAGACTTAACATAATTTCAGAACTCTTTTTTTTAGAGAACTTTCAGATGTGCAGGTTTCCTCACGATGTTTTCCTTCACCGTAAAGTAGTAATAATTATATTCTAACACGCACATAATTTTAGAAAAATCAGTGCATGCCTGGGATTCGAACTCGGATCCTCGATTGAGATGCCGAGAAGCAACCATTAGGCTATGATTGTTGCAAATGCAGTTCACAATTTATTATGTAACAGAATAGGATTGAAGTAGCATACTATAATCTAATACAAACCAAAAGAACGAATGTATGATAATTTCTTATTATTCCATGTAATTTATCGTGATTACTTCGTAATTAATTAAGTATCTTTACCACTTTACGTGCAAAATGCGCATTAGAAAGCCTGTTAGGTACCATTTATTACATAGACCGTTAAAATAATAGATCCGCGTAAGCGGATACGAATACGGATCATTGATGTCTACATGCGCGGATACGGATACGAATCTTACTTTCTTACAAATTACTTACTTGATGCATTTGTTCTTAATCGGCTCACTTTAATATGAGGCGACCATCTCAGTCCTCGGGAGTAGCAACGCATCTGTGCAACTTAATACAGAACCCCTGTTCTATATGAAGTTACAAATGTCCATGGGCGGCAGTAACCACTTATCATTAAGTGGGCTGCTTGCTCGTTTGCTACTTCATATTTATAAAAATAAAATAAAGCGACAATTGCTTTCTTGACATATTTCTGCATGTGCCCTTAGTACGAGTTTATTTCGTTTCCTCAAAACAATCATTGTTTACGTTTTTTCAATATTGTTGCAAAATGCAAAGTACACTGTCATTATAATGTACTAAAATAGAATGTTAATATAAATAAGCTAAATAATGTATGTATAATAATATGGAATTTAATACAACTCCTTTGTTACCTAATCGTCTATTCACATTAATAATTTTGTGTATATAATAAATTTTGTTATTAATATCAACTTTATCATGCCATATCTATCTTTATCATTCCTCGGACATTCGCGGTTAAATAAACGTATTAAATTTGTATTGTTGATGTATCAGGCTATTTCGCCATTATATTTGTTGAAATAAGAAATTTGCCATATTCATGTCTATGTTTAGTAAGTGTGTCCTATTTTTTATCAGTAGACCTAGACCCATCCAATTAGGCATAAGAAAAGCTAGTTATTTAGCATGCAGTTCACTTAGCTGTAAGAGGCTAGAGCCGCTAGTGGACATCTGTAATTGGCCATATAAGATAAGTCTTACCAGTGTTGGCTTCAGATGCGTTACAGAACTAAGTAGAACATCTTCGTGTTTGAGTTTGAAACCATGTTACCATCCACACTTAAAGTCAGCGGCGCTTAATACTGCTGTGATTATTAAGCAGAATTCTTTCGGGCAGAGTAATACCTAGTATTTTTTTTTATATATAAGGCAGCGCAAACAATATTGGTAGTATAATATGTGTGTTTTAAATGTAGAAAAAATGTCTCTTAATGTACATTTCATCTTAATTTAAAAAAGGTATAACTAATAATAGCTTTGACTAAATTTTACAGAGAAGAATGCATATGTCTATATGCATTCTAGTGTACATACATACATACATTGTGTGGAAAAATGTTATAAATATATGTTCTTTAATGAGTACAATACAATTTAAATGAAACCAAGTAAATTAATTATCATATTGATAACTAGCTTTCGCGTCTTCATATTGATACCTTTCGCGTCATCATATTGATACCTGCGGCTGCGTTCGCGTTGAAGCCCTTAAATAAATATGAAAAATCATTACATTCGAATAGATTTTAAAGCAGAACAGAGTAAAAATGAAAAGTAACGGGTATTAAATCAAGCAATAAACTTACGCCTTACCTCAAAAATAAAATAGTTTTAATATTGCTTATAAACAAAACAAAATAACAAAACGTATAAAAAAATCAAAACAGCTGATGCTGTACTCAATAAGATATTAATTTGAAGGCTTTGAAGTTGCTAGATTCTCAACATTTTTGACAAACAATCATGTCTGCCAATTTTTTTAATATATATTTTTTAATAAAAATAGGCGTATGTTTTTCTTAATACCTCTAAAAATATGTGTACAAAGTTTCATGATAATCCGTTGAGTAGTTTTGGCGTGGAAGCGAAACAAACAATTACATTCACATTTATAATATTCGTAGGGACGTAGGGATAATGTCAGTACGCTTATATTTAAGCTACTAGCAAGAACAACTACCGAAGATACTAATACTGAGTAATTATAAGTTTTAGTTAGTTCCACGCTCACAAAGTTAGTATCTACGCCGCAATGCATAGGCAATAGTTGAGGTATCTCATTCCCGCATTTCCACTTAATTGCAGGACCGTCCGCTGCAATATATTATTGGTGTTTAGTGGAACGGCCTGTCTATTGCCAACGCCCCGCGTGTAGTAATTGTAGGTATTATGCCTCGTTTAACTTCTCAATATGAGTAGATTATTACGTGACGCCTGTCGGAAACATACTATAGGAATAAGTACGAAACATTTTCATAGGCGCCTTTTAAATATTTCTGTAGTACAACCAGTGTTTAAGGTACCATAGTTTTTAATAATGCGTAATAGAATCGAAAGCTGTTGTGTTACAGTTTGCATTATAATTTTAAATACAACATTATCGTTATCACCATACGCGTTTTTGATACTTAGGTAATTTTTAGGTATTTAGGTTTTTAGGTAACGCAACTGAGTCAGAGGGAGGATAATGTTTTTCGACCGTATGTATGTATGTCAATTTCTGTGGCACGCAAACTCTTGTGTCGATAATGTATGCAAATATTATAATAATATAATATTAATATAAATATTTACAAGACAAATCAGAGCTTTCATTCGATGACTTTTTTAAGCTTGCAACTTTCTCATACGACTTAGGTGACTTATACATTACAATTGGTAATTACATATTTATTTCAATATTTTGGATCTACGAGTATGTACAAAATACGAAGCCCTCGAGTGAAGCGAAGATAATGTTATGTGTAGTAAATCAAACAGGCGTTATAACCACCTGAATTATACATTGTCGGTAGCACGATATAAAAATGCACTTCCTTTGAGGCCGTTAGTTACAAGTACGTGCTTCTGAGATAAGATCCTCGAAGAGCGATATCATGCCGTACTTTAAACACTATATGAGAATTCCGTTTTATAAGCATTATATATGGTCAATATCGCTATCCAAGACCGGGAAATGTGTATCTGAATAAATCATTACACACGGCGCGTTTCACTAAAATATGTATTAGTTTTGTGTAAGTTGGCCACCTTCGTTGGTCGCCGCTAAGTAGGGACCGGTGTTTTATTTCATAAAGTTACCCGGTTATAGTCGACTTACACAACAAACTTGCTAGTTTTACCAGTATTTGTGTAACCGCGTACGCCCGGCTAAATTTTAATGACCCGGACAACACCGCCGCTACGCGCAGACTTAACTTTGTGCTACGTGAACGAATATATTTTTAATTCGGCACGTCAGTTACGTACTAAGAAAAGTTGTAATTATTCCGTCCTTGAGTGGGTGACAGAGCAGACGTTGGGAAATAATTATTTTTCCGTTTCTGAAGCTATACTTTCGAGTGCCGTTTTGTTCGTTTTGTTTTTTAATTATATTTGCTCGAACGACTTTCTGGCTTGCAGTCCGTCTGCTGATTGCGTTATTGCGAAGGCTTAATTAAAATAGTACGAAATAAAACAGGAGCGGTCAAAGGACTTGTTTTTGTACGAAATCGTTGAATGACGATGACAGCCGTCTGACATTGTAAACGGCGGATTAGTCGGTGTCATTGACTTGGCTAGTGTGACGCTCAAGGATACTTACAATCTGATGGCAAATGTGTGGCCTTGTTGTATCGTGTTACCCTGTCCATCGTTTAATTAGTGTAAACTAAATTACTTACTTTTTATTTCGTTTCTTACGTACTATATCAAGTATTATTTTATGATAGTTAAGGGATCGTACTGATTTGCCTGTGACATTAATGCATTAGTATATTCAATACCAGAATGCGTCAAAAGGAGAGTTATGTATTTCGAAATATGTATGTATCTATGTTTGTATGAGTATCAATTTCTTTAGCCCGCGCTACAGCCCAAACGGCTTGACGAATTGTGACATATGTATGACAAATCTTTTGTATAGTATCAGTTTTTAGACTGACATAGGCTATATACATTTTTAAACGACTTCGAAAAGGAGGTGGTTATGTAAATTACGCCTGTATATAAGGAAGGGGGAAAAAAGAAACAATTTTACTGTGATGGAAACTAGGGTATCAAATTAAACCTAATAAAATACCATTTAAAATAAATATTCTCAAATAGAAATGTTGTAAAAAACGGAGTGCAGAGAATTGAAATGGAAGGCAATCATTCGTTTTAAAGCAGCCGGTTTTATTGTTTTAATATTTTTAACAATGTTGCTTGTTAAATTTTACTTGTTATCTAAGGAATATGAAGCTCTTACGTAACATATAACCTTGCGCAATTTTATTTATTTGTGTCTGTAAGACTTAGTGAAGAAGGTTTAAAGTAAGTCGTCAATGCACATAACTGAACAAAGCATAAAGAATCATACATTTATTTTCTTTAACTTTGCTTAAATTCGCTCTAACGTGGATATTTAAATAACATTTTCCCGGTTTCTTTGTAGTAAAAGGTCGCAAATAAATTTGTTAAATTTATTGTTCGCTC
>DWNE01007832.1:0-11956 GCA_018249875.1 Cecropterus toxeus | reverse complement strand
TTTGAACTAGCTCCATGTTTAACTAAAAACATTGTAGATTAAATAAGGTTGTTGATATCATTATCGGAATTTTTGGACCTTTAAAGGTCAACTTTGTTGTATGATTTCGACGGCGCTACCGTTGTAATGCTTATAGCAGTAGTATTGAAGTTGAATATCCCCGATAAGAGAAAAGGGAGGGGGCTTTTCTCATGTTGGAGGCAACTACGGGACAAAAGACTAGGCGGTAGAACCAATCAAGTTCGACTGGGGAAGTACCACCGCCACACCTATTCCTAGCGTGAAGCAATTCTTGCGTTTCGGTGTGGTTGCCGACTTACTTACATATGAGACGACCATCTTAGTCCTCGGGAGTCGCAACGCATCTGTGCTCAACTTTATATAGAATGTTCCCCTGTTCTATATAAAGTTGCTTACAGTCCATGGGCGGCAATAATCAATTACCATCAGGTGGACTGCATGCTCGTTTGCTACTTCATTTTTATAAAAAAAAATTACCAACTTTTACATTTCGTGGCTTCACAAATCTTTCACAAAGTCCCACGTAGATTTTTTTTTTCATTTAACCTAAAAACATTAAAAAATACGTTTCACAGTCACAGATCATAACGTGTTTCGTAAATAAAAAAAATGTATGTCAATTTCTATTTCTATACTTACATTACTTAATAAAACTTATCTAATAGGAAACATCATACAAGAAAAAGCCTAAAATATTTTCTGTGCGGATAATAATAAATATGTCGACCCATTCAACTGAGTGGGCGTACTCATAAAGACAATCCATTTAATGCGATAAATAGTCTGAGATATCCAGATTAAGGCCGTGTTTCACCACTTACTAATATACTTATCTTGGCGTATACAACGAAACAGAAATGCCAGGTTTGATTCTCACCCAAACAGCGCTCGACTTATTCAAATATCAAGTCTGGGTCCTATTTTCATATACTTTCTTTAACAGCGCCTAAATAGTATATTCCCATTTCTATTGTGAGTTTAGGTCACTGTAACCTAAACCCAGAATGTACTCTTAGTGTAATAAGAAGAAAAAATGAGGAATCCAAGTATGGGCTATCATTCTATTTCAATAAAAAAGCTTGGCAGCATTTCTATACTTGTATTATGTCATGTGACAAATGAGCTATTAGGTTAGGTTAGGTTTTACAGCGAATGATTTAACGCCTTACGAATAAAACGTCAATTAATTAATACAAATAAAAATAATACGTATTCAACGTTAAATTAACAAAACAAAGTGCCAGTTTAATGTCCGAAATCATACATATCTTTATTTTTAAAACGTATTTCTAAAGGAGCTTAAGGAAATTAACAACATAATGTAGAGACAAGATGGCACCTATGCAGTGGAGGCAATTATTAACAATTTAGCAGAAAACCCTCGCGGACATTTTAGTCTTTATGTCCTTAATATCCTGTGAGGTAAACTACACACGTTCCACTTTTTGTACATCAATTCAACAAAACAGCAACATATCATATAGCTAGGAATTTAAATATCGGAGTCAATAAAGCAGCATTTAGATTTGGCAAGTGAATTAAAAATTATAATAATTTAATAATAAAATAATAATTTAGTTTTGTAATTTAGTAGTGTTTTTGTTCATATATTTTTATTTTGCTTTTTTGTATATATGTACATTTTGTAAATATTTTTTCTTTTATTATATTTTAAGTAGATAATATTTAAATTAAAACAAAAATATATTTAATTTTTAGTAATTATTAAAAATTAAAAATAATTAATTAACATTATGTAACGCTCTCTGCTCAAACGTCTACAACTAAGACAAATTATCGCTATATTTATTACATGTGTTTTATTTTAGTCTTCAGGACCAGCAACGCATGTATAACTAATGTGAGTCTCCAAACTTATTTATGCTTAACTATGAAATTCCGTGGATAGCAGTAACCACTTGTCTCAGGACTCTTCATTTACCTACTACATTCAGGACTCTTTATTTCCTACTTCATTCTTAAAAAAAAAACTTAAAAAAATATTATAGCTTTTTATGTTAAAAATATGTTCATTATTAACTTCCAAATAAAACTATGTATAATGGCAGTCATAATACATACTTTTATTTGGAAGTTACTTACTACTTTCGTTAATAAAACTCAAACCAGACGATCGTGTGCTACTGTCCTTACCACGTAACACAGTTGTCCTCGGCTGTACTTTAGTAATACATAAGATAAAACACTTTAATATCCCAGCGAAATAAGGCGTTAAAATTATAGCTGCTATTATACCGAAATGTGTTACACTCGACTGTACTTAACACACAAATAAGTAGCTTTTAGGTAAGATAATAATTAGGCGTCTTAATATTACGCAAGCATACTGAAGACAATGATACAGAGCAACAGAACTAAAGAAATTAACTATATAGTAAGGTTGATGTTTGGAAGGCTTTGGCCTGAACTAAAAAGATAAGATAGTATTTCATGGTATAAGAATTAAAGCTGAGCATGTTTTTTTTCATCAAGCTGAAACCGAGCTAGCAACCGAGCATTCAGTCCACCTGATTGTAAGTGGTTACTGCCGCCATGGACATCTGAAAGTGACTTCATATAGAACTGGGGTGCGATCTGAAGTCGATCACAGTCGCGTTGCCACTGCTGAGGACTAATATGGTCGCCTCATATATAAGTGAGTCGGCAAAAACACCCTTTCAGCGAAACGCAAGAATTGCTTCACGCTAGAAATAGGTGTGGCTGCGCTACCCTCCCGGACGAATTACATTGGTTCTCCTGGTAATATGACGGTTAGTGATATGATGGTTATGGTTATAAAAAATATATACTAATATGTTAATGATTAATTTAAAACGCCTGACATTGTAAGGTCATCAGCAATAACAATGACAAAAGTCCCTTTCACCTTCTTTTTCTCCTGTTTACAGGCAACATTTTTAAAAATTACATAGTTCATGTCGGTCTGCAAACAGACACGACAATTATTTTTGTCATGCGTCCTAATCTGTCAAGCAGTTAGCTGTAGCGCGTGCCCAAGAAATGAACATACATAGATATAAACATACCACATACATAAAATGATGATTACATCTCGTGGATGTTTCACAAGTTCTATGAATACAATGTTGTTAACAAGGAATTTAAATTTTACACAATAATTACGTTTTACTAACGCTATTCGCGCTTTCGAGATCGCGTTCGAGATTAATAAAATTTTTATCGTTGGCCCGGCACGGCGGACATTTTGTTTGGTGTGAAATTAATTCAAAATGGCCGTCGTAAAACCGCGCGGTTACGCGGCAATGTGCTTAATGAGGAACGATTAAAATTGTTTCTGGAATTACGATAGGAATACTAATTTTTTTGTAATTCACTATTTTAAAAGCAATAAAAATACAAAAAATATACGCCAACCAATTATCACACAATATATCACAAAAGGATGCAAAAACGAGCTCCTTTTTAAAGCCGTTGATATATTGCTTTATTAAAAATATTTTCCGTATCTTCTCATGTGAAAAATATTCATATTAATGGCAAATACTTTCCAGAAGATAGCCTGGTTACAACTAGGTTAAATAATAAAAATAAATTATACATTTTCCCACCGAATGTATACCCAAACGGTTAATCAGAAATCTTTTATAAAATCTAAAGTAAAAGATACATAAGACATGTATAATATTAAATTACAGCTCTTAAATCTTAAATATCTATTACGATAATAAATTTTAATTTTTATTAGGCCGCGTTTAAACTGGCTTTAAAATTTCATACTGATATCATGTTTCATGTCGTAAATGATAAACTTAAATTTTATGTCACTGATTTCTGTGATAAGGCATTAAAAATGAGAAATGACGCGGCTAATTGACGTGAATCCATGGCGGTTATTAATAAAAATCATCGTAAAACAATTATTAATATAATACTTTCTAATCTGTGTAATTTGCATAAGTAGTTGACATGAGGCCTGGTAGTAAATCATTGGTTGCTTCACCCTGCATTAGTGACTTGTTTTACTTTAAATGAGAAGCGGTAAACGATTTTCGCTTCGAGACCTGCTTTATGTTAGACATCATATCGTTGTAAGGTCTTCTATTTAGCATATCACAACAGATCTATTTTAGTATAGACATATCATAACTGGTAAAGTAAAGAAGAGCACCAGATCATCATTATAGATCTGGTACAATGGTAAATGGTACTTCTAATCAAAAGCATGAACAAATATAATGTATAGTATTGTATAGTATTTTGTTTACTATAATTTAAAAAATATATCACCTGTATTTTTAAATCAGTCATGAAATTATTTAAAGAAGCAAATTTTAAGACTATTTTAAATCATCAAAAACACGTAACTTGTGTATTATTTATTAATATTACAAAAAAGTACAAAAGTTTCACTTCGTAAAATGTACTAAACGTAAGGAACGAGTTGTTAGAATCACCTTCTATCTTCTCGTTCATCGCTAACACAGAACACGTCCCTAAAATTAAATAAACTCATCGGTATTAAAATTTGAATAAAAATGAAAAGCGTCCCGTTCCCGCGTAAATCTTCAGTGTGGGCGAGAGATTGATCGCCCAATATGAAATATGTAGATGCTGATACCACATGGGTTACATTAAGCGCTAAAGATGAATGCGGTATATTTTATTTAAGTCAGGATAGTATGTTTTAAAACTTTGTAAATGGATGAAATGGTTCTGCGAGCAATCAGGATCGGCAACTTAAAAATTGCCAATTGCGAGTCATACGCGCATGAAGGGTTCCGTTCCATATATAAACGGCATAAAATATCTTTGTTGTAAGGTAGCCCCTTTATTATTTATTTTATTCTTATTTTAGTATTTTTGTAATAGCAGCAACTGAAATGCATCATCTGTGGAAATTTCAACTGTCTAGCTATCTAGGTTCATGACACACGGCCTAGTGACAGACAGACAGACGGACGGACGGCATAGTAAATAATTTCCGAGCACATTTGACGAGTTATTCGAAGGACAATAGAGTATATGTTTAACCTCTAGTGGTCACCCATGCAACTCCCGCCCGTGCTGAAAGTTGCTTAACTTTGTAGATCGGTTAAGTTGCAGAATTTAACCGATCTACAAAGTGGGGCTACAAATCGGGGCTTCGCGTTTTGCTGCCAAAGACATTTTAGTCTCCTTGTCCTAAATGAGTTCTTCAAATCTTGTAGTATCAACAACACATTCATCCACATCTGTCACATTAAACTGTCGCCTGTCGCCATAAATTACATTCCACGCTAATGAATTAAGATTATGATGTGTTTTAAGACTCTATTAATTACTTATACGGGTGGTCTTGGGCCATAATTGATTTAATATATTTTGTTCTGTGCGTAAAAAAATCTAAAGACTCTTTCTTCCAGGGAAAAACCAGATAATAGAAGACTTTCTTACTAAAACCTATTCAGTCGCCGCGCTATGGGTATAGGGAAATCCTCCAATAGAACATCTTATGATGCATTGCCTTTGGATGCTTAGATTAAGTTGAAAATTTACTTCTGGTCAAAATGTGGCTTCCCAGTGTGTCAGAGGTTTTATCCCAGGATCGTTGTATTTTTAAAAATGTTTTAGAAATTGATCATACCTTATAACGCAGGGGTATTGTAAGCGTAAGTTTTCTATTGATCTAGTACTAACTACTTGTATACTGGTTTACCCCAACTCACTCCGGTTTAAGCTGACTTAGTTGAAATGTTGAAAATACATATGTAGAACACAGCGCTCAACTGTTGTGTTGTGTTCTTTATTGTTCACAAGTGGTTTAGCAGGAATATCGGAATAATGCTCTTGCAATTCCCGTTATATGCAATATCGCGAAATTATATAAACTATACAGGATGATTTGAGTCGCAGTACCGTATCAAATACCAAAGAATACCTATCCCCACAGAGAAAGAAGTAAATAAAATACTTTATGAATCAGTTAAAAAAAACACGGCTTCCGGAACCAGAATAGCTTCTATGGTTTCCCCTGCGAGTCGTAACAGGCGACTAAACGCGCTTCTGGGTGCAAATCCACGGCAAGAAGGAGAGCTCGAACCATCCAGCCAAGCGATCCCGGTAAGGACAGCGGTATGTGTCGTCACATACCGACGTAAAGACCAGAGATCTGGTATCTTAAAGGTAAAAGGTTGCATTCGTTTGGAGATCCCGGAGTCCTCTTCGCAGCGCCGAGGACAGCCACCAGGGATGTTTTAGTGCGGTAAAAATCACGTAACCACGGCGGCTGGTACCTTTTAAAGGTTTCCCTCTCGGGAATAAAAGAAGTTTTGCCTAACAATGCCGTGGTACGACGACCATCGAAGTAGAAGAAAAAGATTCTTTCACAAGTAAACTCGATAAACAAAGATAACTTGTTACCTCATTCGTTTGAACAGGCATGTTCAAATACAGTATACGAGTATAAGTAAACGTACGCAACTTTCCAAAAACTTTAATTACCTTCGAAAATAAACCTTTTGAATGAAAATGAGTTTCACGACTTTGAAACTTCACGTGGCTTACACGGTACAATTAAACGAAACTTTGTTGGGATGAAACGATACGAACTTGGTGCTTTTTGTTACAACTTTGTTTATAAAAACTAAGCGAACATGTATGTTAGTACGTAATAAGTGAGGTATGAGTATTAGTATTAGTAATAAGTATATAGGAAACGCAACAATTACTTCACGCTAGAAATTGGTGTGACGGTGGTACCACCTCAGTCGAGCTACATTGGTTCTATCAAACCTATTTGTGAATAGTAAAAATTCGAACCAAGCCCCATTAGTAAAAGTCTAAGGGATTGAAACAAATGTTTGGGGGCTTTCTCCAAACGCCCCCGGGTCCTCGGGATAAGACATCGGAACTAAAAGCTGAACCGTGTTGCGGCTATTTTCATACATGTCGAGGCTCCGCCCTAATTTCGCGAACTTTTTCACCGAGCGCTCAATTCGAAGCCTATTTCAAGGGACAAATGGACCGGAATTATTTAATGAAGAGAGGAAATTCAATGGAAAAATTATGTAAGTGCCAATCGATTTTAGTGATCCATTTACTTATAATGGATTGTGGTGGTGGTACCGTCGTCAACCAAATATTGTCCCACTGCTGGGCAAGTGATTTCTCTCAGAGAGGCTTAGGCTTGTCCACCATACTGGCCAATTGCTAGCTTGGCCAGCGTTTGACGTCTTCATACGCTTCAAAGAACTACTTTTTTAAATGAACTCCCAGACCTGATGTTATTCCCTGCGATTTTTTTCTTTATCTTTTTTTAAAATGATTGAAAATTATTATACAACCAGTAGGGTTTTACAGGGAATGTGCTACAGCCATACCTATCTACTTCTCGCGAGAAATTCTGGCTTTTGTTTTTGACTCTCTTCTATGTATATGAGGTGTTCTATGTAGACTTAGTTGCAAATGTGGGCAGCGGTGCCTATATAACATCTGTTAGGTCATTTGGTGTTATTACAAAGGTCAAAGGTATGAATGAACGGTAAAAAGACGATTCACGGAAGACTCGTTCCAATTTCGCCACTGAGTAGCTAATAAGAATGGGACTAATGATGGAAAGTTCGGTTCGCAATAAAAGCGTTATAATGGCTAAGTGTGATCGCGTTTCGCTTTTCAAATACTTCCATTATTTTCGTACCAACGCGTTCTTGCTACGCAAGGGCATAGATTAAGATTCGTGGAAGGTTTATGCCTACACGCTGTGTGGATTGAAGTCGTAGTGAAATGTTTACAAAGGAAATATAAATATATTCAACGCGTTCCTGAAAAATGACCTTGGCAGGGCGACGGACAAACGGACGGTTTCCCTTTTTTTGCTTTTGTAGCAAGCAATTCTAAAAATGGCTAAATCTATATATAAGATGTGCTGCATAATATCGTGTTAGAGTGATTCGTATAAAATAAATTAAGCTTGCAAATATTTAAAATTTAATCTAGTTTAATATTTGAACGCACTAATCTCCGCAAGTACTAGTTAGATTTAAATAAATGTTCTTGTCTATTCATAAGGCAGAAAAGGCTTTAAACAATAATTTATTAAAATAAGATTACTGGAAAGAGGGGATTCCTCCACCAAAGCTTGACCTCTCAGTACCATGAAGCTTTATATATAAAAGACCGAGCTAGTAAACTAAAAAGTTCACACTGATTTAAATAAATAAATAATTATTTTGTATTTCGTAAATACCACATATTTTTTTCTTACTGTGTCGCCAGTAAACTACTCAGAAACTCGATTAACTAGTAACTAACTGTTTTTATAAAATAACGAAAATCGCTTAAGATAATTATACCAATTATTTTAAAGGACTTTTAATCGGCTATTATCCATTTTCAACACCCACTTATTTTAATGACAGAACTAGAACCGATCATGTTTTGATAATGTACGAGGTACTAATTTCTGTCTATCCTTTTATAACGACTAATCGATTTTCCACACCGTCCGTAGGTTAGCGATAAACGATAAATATTTAATTTCAATGATGTCAAGTGGGGGGGAAAGGCGTAGACAAAGTGTGACATGAAGCGTCAAAGGGCGGGAAGGGTCCCAAAATTTGTGACATCACTTTTAATAATATAATACACTACTTAAAAACTCAAATATCTTTTTTATTTGTTCGTATTTTATTCGTTAATTTTCAGTCGTAATTTTATTTTATTGAAAAATAGCAAAATATGTGACATCACAGTAAGAAAACAATAATCGTAGAAAAACATATTTTCTTTCAATTTCCTATCAAAGATTAACTATCGGACCCGGATCTTGTCTGTAAGGTAAACTGACAGTGTTATATAAAACTTTACAAACATTATAAGCATTACCTTTAAGACTTGAAATTTGCAATAATCTAACAGACACCATAAAGGAATCCAGCCTTTTAAGCTTGCTCATAAACCGTGCTACACTGATTACTTCACATCACCTGCTACATTTATTACTTCCGTAGTTCGTATTTCATCGCTTAATCGCTACTCACTCCCTGTCAAACCAGTGTTTGATAGACAATAATAATGTTTTATACAAATTGGAAATACTTAAACGGACGTAAAGATCAAACTTCTGAAGTAATAAAATCAGATAAGTTATATATTTTATAATCATACGTAGCTTAAACGGTAATAAGTGCAAAATTTCGGTAACGTTAGATTGATAAAAAAATAGTGTTATGTCTTCGAATAGTTTCAACAAATATACGAGTTAAATATTTCAATTGGACGTGAATGACGAAATATAATAACGACAAATTATAAAACGATTTACTGGATCATTTTGATAAAAGCTAAAACTGCGTATGCATACTTAGATAAACAAGTCCTAGCTGAGAATCGATCCACTTGTGTTGTTTATAGAACTGGACAGTGCTTATAAATGACGAACTGAAAGAAAAAAAACTTATATAACTAAATATTATGTTTTGTAAATGTACATTAGTCTGATTAGACCAGTATCTTCATATGTTTTCGACGACCCCTAATGGCTAGACGTTTTTAAAAAAATCTGTTTTTCCTGAAATACCTAGTTCCCTCGACCTCTCTCGCGACCCCTTACAGAGGCTTTGCGACTTCCTACTGAGTCTTTTCGACCCCCAGGGGATCGCGACTCACCGGTTGAAAAATACTAGACTATTCGATTCTATGGTCGATATTTCCATCACCACACTTATTTGTAGCGTGGAGAGGTTCTTGTATTTCGATGAGACATCCATCGTTGAGCGGATTACATAGAACCCTTATTCTATACAAATTAAGTTACCATTATCCATGGGCTGCAGTGAACACTTACCATCAGATGACTGATCACTGATGATACACTCACCATGGTCAATCAGGTACTTTATGAAAAACAAAACGATGTTAATGGCTTTACGAAAATAATGTGTGTGGGTAAATAACATTCGCACGTTAATTTGAAATGGACACTCTGTGACATAATCTATGCCACCTGAACGTTTGTCCAAGCGTGAGTTAGCACAAAGCAAATTAAACCACACAGCGAACAAGCATTACGAGCTGGAATTAGCTAAAGAGATTAATGATATGTTTACTAGAAATAACGCTTTTCAATGTAACTAAGAAAAATGGTGAATCGATTGTTTGAAATACGAATAGGGAATCGATAGCAGTAGATGTAGTTTCTAACCGTACTATAATATTGTACTATAGTATTTTACTTTTCAGGTCTGAGTACTATAAGCCATTAAATTAATTAAAATATTATATTTTCGACAAATAATCTTACAAATCCATCTGTTCCATCCAAATCCCAATTTTACAAGAATGACACTATGAGTTAAGAAGCATAGATTTGTTTAAAAAAATACAGTTTTGTGTACATAGTGTGTTTTATCCACTTAAGTACTTTAGACCTGAACACAGTATCGTATAACAGACGCTTTCTACACGCATAGCCCCACACTAGGATTTTCTCCTGTGTCGTGGGTGCCATGGACACACAAAGACAAATACACAAACACCCAGAACAGAAATCTTAACTCATCATTCAGATGCCTGTCTGGCCGGGGATCGAACCCGGGACCCATTGCGCGTTAGATCGGTATGGTAATAACTCGGCCACGCGGTTCGTCATAACACTGCAGTTATTAAGCAGAAATAGATGTGGTACTTGTGTTTATATTAATTAGTAATGACATATATGTTGATCAAGGTATTTGTGTATGTGTTGTGGTGCTTATAATATGTCTGATGAATCTTTGATCTTCTTATTTTAAGATAGCAGGAGCCCAGGCAATGGGAGAATAATGAGTAGATGAACAAGTGTTTACGTATATTAAAATATTTTTTAACAAATGCCTACTAAACAATCTTAAGTACCTTGTACCTTATGTACACAAACATACAAACAATTAATAGAAATCTTAATACATCTTTAAGGTCTTTGCTTGGCTGGGAATCGAACACGAAACCCCGTACTTACATATCAATGTAACTACGTATAGTAAAATATTTTTTAACAAATGCCTACTAAACAATGTTAAGTACCTTGTATTATGTACGCAAACACACAAACACTGAATAGCAACCCTAATTTATCCTTAAGGTGTTTGCTCGACCGGGAATCAAATATGGAAACCCGTACTTTTATATCAGTGTAACCACTCCACCCGACTCTTACACTTATAACTGATATATTAATATAGTAATTAATAAATATTAAAACAAAAAGTGACAAACATCGGTCCTTTTCACTATAGCTACTTAATTTGAAACTAATGTGTTTGTTAAAAGATTTCGTCTAATACAATTAGAGAGACGATACGATAATACGGTTGTATCGAAGCAAGTCTTAACTGAGATTAAAAAGGTACGATTCCCAAAATTGGACCCGTAGTCACAGTAAATGTTCTATTAATTGACAGGCGAAATGACAACTGACTCTAATCGACACGATTTTTAGTCTAAATAAGGCTAATTGCTTTTGTGTGTAGTGGAAAATGTTTAATGAGAGAAATAGAGAACCATTTGCCGTAAAAATATTTTGACGTAGTGTTTTGATTTGATGCAAAAATTATGTCTACGAAAATACCTAGTCTTTGTTTAGATATTTGTGGAGAATTATAAGTGATGTATTTTTTAAACTGAAAAATACTGTGATGGTGATGCTAATTCAGTTATAATGACTAAATTTCTGTCTGTACTCTATTGGGCAAACAATCTTTTAGAATGAGAATATTTAAGTTATTATGGTGTCTATAGGGTTTCTATGAGCAGTGATAGCCTAATGAAAACTCGGCCTCTCAATAGAGAATCCGGGGTTCGAATTCCAGGCCACCACTGATTCTTCTAAAATTATGCTATATATTATATTATCAATTAGAAATTTAATTATCACTGCTTTACGGCGAAGAAAAACATCGTGAGGAAACCTGCACATCTGAGAGTTCTCATAAAAAAA
>DWNE01007831.1:0-11956 GCA_018249875.1 Cecropterus toxeus | reverse complement strand
GCTTCACGCTAGAAATAGGTGTGGCGGTGGTACTTCCCCGGTCGAACTACATTGGTTCTACCACCTGGCAAACAATTAACAAGAACTGAAATTAGCTCTCTTTTCCATGGGAGTACTTATTATTAGACAATTCCGTCATTTGAAAAGTAAGAGGAATCGCCGTGGTTCGACTTTAAAAGGTCACTTATTTACTCAAAATCTTTGAAAATCACTTTTCTAAGAATTTCTAGTTCTAAGATTCTCAAACATTTTGATTACCGCCTACTTCGTAATCTCGATTATATTCTACAGCTCCGATTTTTTTAGAAAGGCTATTTTAGACAGCAACAAAACAGAGTAGGAGTAAGATAATACGAATCGATGGTGTGTTGTTGTATGTTTACTGCCTAAGAAAAAAATCAAAAAACATAACGTCATGTTATATAGCCTACCTCAATAGACGGACTATTCAACAAAACTATTTTTTTCAATTTGGACCAGTAGTTCCTGAGATTAGCGCATTCATCCACCCAAAACTTTTAAGCTTTGTGAAAGTAATTTATGAATTTCATGTAGCATTATTCTTATTTCGGTTCATCGGATAATTGGTACCACTATGAAAATCCCAGTTTAAAATTCAGTAATTGAACTTTCAGTCTATCTTTATAGAACATCGCTGAATATAGCATTCATAGATACCATTCATTTATTCCCGTCCGCGACCCCTATTGACTATTCATTGCGATTTGAAAACGAACGAGGATTTCACGAGTTTGCACAGATTTTTTTATACTCTTTAGCTTTTATATCTTCGAAAATTTAAATCGAGAAAAATTACAAATGGTAGAAAAGTCTCAGAAAATGGTGATGTTAAGTAGAATTTGCGTAATGCTTTTTTCGACTAAACATTTCAAGTGCTTAAATTCTATAAATACTTTTTTTTTATTTTAATTAGCTATAATATAAGGAGATGGCTAGTTGGAATAGGTTTGGATTAATATATTAAATCGATCAAAGATGCGGTACCATTTATTATGTTCGGTGATATTTCATTTAGTCTCATTTTACCTTATTTCAAGGAAACACTGCCCATCGAGTCATCAGCCTTTTGAGTTCCAATGCTGGACATGGACCTCCCCTAATAAGGGATTTTGCCGAAAATTCCCGAGCCTGGCATGTGTGTTGGTTACCTCAGTAGGCAATTTATGTTCAAGGGAGGGACATCATTACCCATCTGCGGACTTTTGTATTTCAGTCGCCTTTAACGATATTTATGGGAAGAAAAAGAGTGGTACTTTAAGAGCAACACCACAGGGCATTAAGAAATATGATCTATAGTATCTATACGATCCAATACTAATGTTATTCGTATAGTATGTACCTACGTACTACCGCACGCATATATTACCCCATCAAATTGTGCACATAATTCAATTCTAGCTCGTTACGATCAAAAGGCAAGTCGGCCGTTATCGGCTTACTATGCCAATCAGCTGATTAATCCGTTTGAAATACGATCCGTGTGTACGATGTGCTAGCTGTATTAAGGATTGTAAGGAACTTTATGCTTTTGTGGCTAATGTGTGTAGCTTTTGATCTTCCTTATTGGAAATTGTTGATAAATATATAATCACTATCAATATTATGAATTAGAGCATGGAAAATGCATCGAATTTAATGCATGTATGTGCGTACTCGAGTTTGTGTGTGTATTTGTGCGGGTTTATGCGTATTTGTGTTTATGCGTTTGTGTGTGTATGCATGCAGGCGTGAGTGCGGGTTTGTGCGTATTTGTGTTCATGTGTTTGTGTGTGTATGCATGCAGGCGGGAGTGCGGGTGGGCGTGCGGGTGTGAGTGCGGGTGCGAGTGCGGGCTTATGCGTATTTGTGTTATGCGTTTGTGTATGGATGCGTGTAGGCGTGAGGGCGGTTTGGATTGCGTAAGAGCGAGTTTATGCGCGTTGGTGTCAAACCTTCGTGCGTGTATGGGTGCAGGTGTACAATGTGGGCAGGCGTGCAGGCGTTAGTGCGGGTGGGCGAGCAGGTGTAAGTGCGGGTTCATTCGTGATTGTGTTCATGCGTTCGTATGTGAGGTAATTGACGACAATTTTTATTCGCCAACGGATTTCATCTGAGTGAATAAAAATGCGTCTTTCAGCGCAGAACAATATACTTTGCAAACAATTTATCGATAACCCAATATTCCTATAGAAATATTTTAAATTTTGTTTCTACGAATTTAGTTTTATTCAAAAGTCAACTTCATTTATAGCTGAAAACAGCCTGTTCCGTTTCTCCTTTTACCGACAGAAGTTTAACTTCGTTATTGTGTATTATGCATATGATTTAGAAGCTATTAGTAATTCGGTAAACAAACAAATCAGCGCTAAACCGCCCACCGTAATTAAACCACAAACGAACACACGGCACCACGGTGACACGAATATTCATGAATATTTATATCGTGAATATTAAGCGGCGTTAATATTGAGGTATTGTGATGGTAGATTATTTACGGTTCGGAGTAAGGCAGATACTTATTTATATGAGGCATTTCGACTTAATCGTAGGGGTGGCAACACATCTGTGGTTTATGGTGGTTTGTGTGATTAGTTAATATGCCCATAGACTTTAATAAATATTTTTTTTATAATTAAACCTAACGATAAGGCATACGGGCTACCTGATGTAAAGTAGTCACCGTCGCCTATGGATATTTGTAACAACAGAGGTGTCGCCAATGCATCGCCGGCTTTGAAGGAGAGCTCTTTTCACACCCTTTTTGAAGAACGCCATGTCATAGCGCTCCGGGAATACCTCCGGAGGAAGTTGATTTTCCTTCGAAATAACTGTAAGAGTTTTGATGTGAAACATCTATAGTGGGTAAACCTGATGGTTGGCTTGGCAATGCTTGCAGTTGTTTATTTTTGCGCCATCTATTTTACATTGCCTGAACTATTTAGTATCGTAAAAACCTAAGCGGGCTGAAGTATGAGTTCGACAGTACGAGGTACTGTTTGTACATGGCGTAATTTTCATTACGCCATCTATTACCATTATACTATATATTTAGTTCCTGTCGCAGTCTTGTCTTTTATGCATATTACTTCACGCACAGGATGTGTCACATCTGCCAGGCATCCCGTGACGGCCTTTTTTATAAAGAAGTTTCAGATGAAAGGACTTTTTAGAAATAAAATTACTTTTTTTTTATCTTAAGTATAAGCAATGTAGTGCTAATATGGAAACTGTTGTTAGTGTTCCTAAAATATTTAAGTTAATATTAAATAATCTTCAATTATAAAATATTAATTATTGCGATTTTTTTCGCACGAGTTACGATTTAACTTTTCTTTGATTTAAGTAATTAATGGCACAATATAATACGGCTTACGTCGGTTCTATTTGTTTAGGCATTAAGTTAAACGAGCGTTATTATGAATAATACAATGAGTTCAAACAAAGGTTTAGAACCCAGTTTATGATAACCCTTAACTTTATTGTCGAGATACCTCTCGGTATACGCATATTCTACATTCCTATTCTATTTCATATAAGGGTACGCGTTGGCTGAATATTTGTCGTTATTTCGAGCACCTTGCATTTATTTAGCGTGAAATTGTAGGGAATTTTGACAGCTTTTTGCGCGGGAAATACTTTTATGGTTATAATTTATTTTATGTGACATTAGCAATATTTTTTGTGAAGGTTAAATCGCGCCTTTTTATTGGAAAACAGAATTGTTATGTAAAGCTTTTCAAGAACTTGGCAAAATTACTTTTCAGTATGTTTAATAATTATATGTTTTTACCCGAGTGTTTTAAAAGAATCAATTTTGAAATACTCTTTAATACAATTTGAATTTTGATTCAGACACAAATGAGCGTATAATTAATTCATTTAGGGGCATGCCGCAACTCGTTTATTTTACGCAAAATTTTACGCATCACGTCGTAATCCCCGCTTTTAGCGGGAGTCGGTGTGAATTTTGACAGCCCGATTCGCGGCAAATGCTTTTTCTTTTTTAAAAGGTTTTTTTTTAATTCTAAGCCTATGATTTATTTATTTTGTTTTTTGTGAGTAGTTTTAATGCCAACCATATTCAGTTCGACAAACTGGTAAAATTGTTAAAAATATGAAAACAAGTACCCGACTGCTTAAACGTTTTTTTTTTTCGTAATGATATATTTATTTTAACGCGTTATATAAGTTTTCGTCAAAATAATGAAGTAAACGTATTATAATATAAATATTTTAGGATGGTCTATTTACTAGGTTTCATTTTATTTATATATTGTACGTGATATTAAAAGCCTTTCCTCCTCCACGCAAACTTGCCAGGTGGTAGAACCAATGTAGTTCGACCGGGCATGTACCGCCGCCGCACCTATTTCTAGCGTGAAGCAGTTCTTGCGTTTCAACGTAACAACGCATCTGTGGTAGACTTCATATAGAACCCCTGTTTTATATGAAGTTGCTTACAAATGTCCATGTGCGGCGGTAACCACTTACCATCAGGTGGGTTGCTTGTTCGTTTGCTACTTCATATTAATAAAAAAAAAAAACGAAAACATCGCCTCGTCAAGAATCAGGTTTAGTCCTGCACCTATAAATGTTTCACATCAAAATGAAAATGTAGATATCGGTAAATAAAATAATGCAGAGAGTTATTTAACCAGGTCGATAACGGTGCTAATAAAATGTTATTGCTAGCAATCTCAGCATAGTTCCTACTCGAGCCTCGGAAGTTTAAATTGACGAAATTGTTTAACCAAAATCTCCCTTTAAATTTCAAGCAGCGTTAAACGAATCGTGAACAATTCTGGATCAAATTTTAAGTTTTACAATTTATTACTGTAACTAGCTGCGCGCTGTTGTTTTACTCGCGTTTGAAACAAAATAAAAATACCTACCTGTCTTTAAATTTTAATAACTTTGTAGGTTTTCTTTCAACCAATTTTGTCCCACGTCTGGGCACGGGTCTACAGAAAGAGCGTGTTTAGACCAGTGTTTCCTAACCTTTTTTAGGCCATGCCCCACCTTACCATTCCTAAAATGTTTATGCCCCCATTCATAATTTTTGACTGGGTCAGACCAGACCTAACTGTGTCAAGGATGACTGACGGAGGATCATGTTCGAAAAACATTAGTTTTTACATTACAACCCAAAGCGAAAATGTTAAAGTCGTGTTAAATCCATTTTTAAATTGCCCCTCCCCTTAGATATCAAATAGCGTGGCCCCACTATGGTAAACACTGGTTTAGTTAGACCTTAGTCCATCGCGTTGGTCAAGTGCGAATTAGTAGACAAGTAGTAGATAAGCAGTGTTAGCCTCATGGTTTGAAACTCTGCCTCACAATCGAGGGTCCGAGGTTCGAATCCCGGGCAAGAATTAGAATTTAATTATCACTGCTTTACGGTGAAGAAAAACATCGTGAGGAAATCCACACACCTGACAGTTTTCTAAAAAAAGAGTTCTCAAAGGTGTGTGAAGTCTACCAATTCGCATTTGGCTAGCGCGGTAGACTATGGCCAAAACTCTGTTATTTTAAGAGGAGTGCCCAAATGTGGGACAATAATGGGTCGACGACGATATCAGCTAAATAATTTACGAGTACATGGATTTAAATGAAACAGAGATTGAACGTTACTTGTAATTATCGCACGGTGAGAATAAAATACCTAATGCGAAATTTTCATTTTTTGGAATTTACATTTACATTTTGAAGGATTAACAAAATTACGAAATTGTTTTAGCATTTTGAATTAGTTTCTTAGAGACTTGTTAAGGGACATTAAATTTATGTTAGTCTTTTTCTAGCACAAAATCGTCAATTTTTAATTTGTTAGACAGACTACACACGTATGTATGTATGTTTAATTGTATGTATGCCCATTTCTTTGGCGCTACAGCCCAAATGGCTTAACGGATTGTGATGTATGACATATCATTAGAATCGTCTTAGTTTGCATAGTGACATAGGCTATATATTTTTTAAAAATGGCATCTGGATATAGACAAAACGATTCTAATGATATGTCATACGTAACAATCCGTCAAGCCGTTTGCGCTGCAGCGCGTGCCAAAGAAATGGACATACATACGCACATACAAACATACATACGCTCGAAAAACATTACCTTCCTTCTGTCGCATTCGGGTGATAAATAATTTACAGTATTTAGTACGTTTATATTATACATTCGTGGAATAGTACGATACCAGCAATGTTGGTAATAAATAACAGCGGACGATAAGCATCGCGCTCGCTACCAACTTACTGAAAATTGGAACTTTATGTTTTAATACGCATTACGTGGTGTAGCCTCTCTGGAACGTTTAATGGTTTTAATAATGTTTTATTATATTATATTTTTTATATTATTCATTTAAGACGACCGACTACATTAACGAAAGAGAATTATTTGACGACCCGCGTGGCGGAGCGGTCACCATACCGGTCTGACACGCAGTGGGTTCCGGGTTAGATACCCGGCCAGACAGAAATGTAAATGATGAGTTTAAATTTCTGTTCTGGGTCTGGGTCTTTGTGGGTCCATGGCACCCATGACACAGGAAAAAATGCTACTGTGGGGCTATAAGTGTAGAAAGCGTTTATTTTTATTAAAGAGGAGAGTATACAGAGTTAAAATATCAATAAAAGGATTTCTTGAATTTATGTTTTCATTTTTAGGGTTCCGTACCCAAAGGGTAAAAACGTAACCCTATTACTAAGACTCCGCTGTCCGTCTGTCCGTCCGTCTGCCTGTCACCAGGCTGTATCGCATGAACCGTGATAGCTAGACAGTTGCAATTTTCACAGATGATGCATTTCTATTGCCCCTAAAACAACAAACACTAAAACAGAATAAAATAAATATTTAAGAGGGCTCCAATGCAACAAACGTGATTTTTTGCCGTTTTTATAGATAATGGTACGGAACCCATCGTGCGTGGTCCGGATCACAATTGACCGCGTTTCTGGACATTCTTTCCAAAGTATGTGGTAATTATCGTTTTAAGGAAGCATAATCAACTCGTATGCAACTCGCAAATGTCCCTTCATTTGCTTATACGTGATTTTTCCAAGTTCTCTCAAAGTTAAAACATCTAAAATTAATCAATTAATTCCGTCAAAGTTACAAGCTAAATAAGTATGTAGGTACTTTTTATATTACAAATAGAATCATTTGTATTCGAGCCCAATAAGACTAAGAAATCAAAACTGTCATCTGATTTGATCACAAAATAGATTTAAACACAAAACTAATGACTAAAACAATAATGACGACATATTCAATAAATAGTTCAATTGGCGATACAAATTTAATCTCGTCAAATTATGAATTGAATCAGGGAAGCGTTCATTCGTTTATTCGGCATTGCCATCAGGCGGAATATCCATATTGGAATTCGTTTCCGAATATCGGAGTGAATAATCATGTCAGTGGGAATTAGTGGCAAACCTTATTCAGTTTTCATTGATGCATTCGAATTTTCAAGCCTAATTGACAGGGAGACAGTCGGGTTCATTTTAATGAGTCGCGCTCGATGACGCCCGCGTTCACGCAAGCGTTTTTTTCGTTATCCTTGTTTCATCGTCATCGTATTGTGTATGCAAGAAGAAGTATAGTTTCATTATAGTTGAAGAGTTTTATGTATTCTTTAACATTTTTGAAGAAAAAAAAACAAAAAAGAAAATATTTTGTAAATGTTGATTTTGGTATCATTGACTAGTTATTATTTTTGTCTTTTCTATGTAGAAGTTTCAAAGACGCATAGAAATCGTAATGAAGGTGTTAAAATTACTTATTTAATTAAATTTTTTGCATGTTAATAAAGAATACTGTTCGACCGTGTGGGTACAACCGCCATACCTGTCTCTAGCATGATTGACTTATGGAACCCTTATTCTGCATGAAGATGCTTACAGATGTCTATCTGCGGAAGTGAAACTTACATCAGATGGACTGCATCAATTGCTATTTCAATCCTATAAACGTGTCATCACATAACATCCTTTTGAAATTTTATATATTCTTTTGTTTTGATTAGTATAATTTTAAAATATTTATTTCTTAATTATTACAGTTGATTTTGTTGTGTACATTTACGTTAATAAAATCGTCAGGAGCAAAAAAATAATTTTATATACCTTGTATATTTACAAAGGATGGTTAGAGCTAAATGTCCTTGGTCCGAAAAATTCCTGGGTCCGTATTGTTATGTAAAACACTCGCCCCCAGAGCGGGCGATATGCTAATTCCGTCGAATTTCGATATCAAAGACCTCTAACTATTTATGCTATTAGCTTCATTAACATTTTTGGCTTGTTATTGTTTTATTTTGTTTTTGTTGATTTTTCAAGGCACATTGTTGAGCACTTGTCTAAAAAAGCCTGAAGTATTTCCCAACGCTGTGTTCGTATGTAAAGTCTACCATTGCACGGCAACTGAATCTCCAAATAAATTGGTGAGTGGTAGAAGGAGTATAGTTCGAACGGCGTGGTACCATAGGCACATCCATTTCAAGCGACCATCTTATGAGGCGACCATCTTAGTTCTCGGAAGTAGCTACGCATTTGTGATTGACTTCGGATAGAATATTTGTTCTGTATGAAGTTGTTTACGGAAGTCTACGGGCAGCAATAGATACCATCAGATGGACTGCAAGCTCGGCTGCGGCTTGTTTATTTTATAAAAAAAATACTGGCGAGGAGATATATTGTATTTTATTATATTTTATAAGATTGAAGTCTTAATAATAAAACACATTACTCCAATAATTCAAAGGAGTTGAATTTCTATAAATTTGTACTCTACATTTTAGCATTAAAACAAATCAGATTAATTAAAATCTAATTTCCAAACCAATTTTGTGTATTCACTACTGATTGCGGTGACACGTGTGTAGATTATTCAAATTACTGTTTACATTTCTATTGAAATTAGTGGAAATTGTTTATTTGTGTTTAATATTAGTGAGCAAAAGTGTAACTGAAATACATAATGCGGTTTTATTGATTCTGATGTTATTATTTACGTCAGTAGTTTCATTTACACACAATAAGACAATACAGCTTGGAACTTAAGAATAAAATAATATATTTCTATAATTATTTAATGTCAAAGTGTAGGTATCTTTCCAAACATGCCTCTGTTTTTGTCAAATGTAAGGCAAGATACTGGAGCTAGCTTTTATTGCTCATGTGAAAAACAATATGATAGAAAAAGGAAAGTATGCATCGAAAAAAGACAAACCCGCTGATTTTCTTGCCGGATCTTCACTGTGGAGGTCGTGTTCCGATCCGGTGGTAGTATAAATATATATTGCAAGTGTCCCAGTAGGCCTATGCAAAATAAAGACAATTTTATCAATTTCTGTTCATAAATATTTGGGGGGCGGAGGGGCGGTCCGCCCCGGCGGCACATTTTGAGGGGCGCCAAAAAGAGATTTGGGGGGCGGCAAAAATAGATTTGGCAACTTTGTTTTGTTATCAAGTTAGATATTGTCGTTTTTATCGGTCGTCAAGTTAGATATTGTTGTTTTTTTTTGGTCGTCAAATTAGATATTGTCGTTTGGTCGTCAAGTTAGATATTGCGGTTTTTTGGTTCATCAAAATTTGTAAAATGTGTGGCGAGTTCAACTTCCACCCCGGGCGGCGTAAGCCCACGCTACGCCACTGGTACTTCATTAGTAGTACGATTCAAGTGAGACTAAATTACTACTATATTAGACAGGACACTTAACATTCTAAGAAAATCGACAAAGATACCGGTTTTTCGAAAGTTACTTCACTAAAGGTGGTAGGACCCTTCGTAATTCTACTCCGGAGCACCACCTATATACTACGGAATACGCTACATGTTTCTGCTTCCGGATAGCGGTTTTACGACCTCCTATGCTTTAGTTTAAAGGGTGTGGTAAGGGAGATATAATTACGAGTAATTTAGCTCTCAGAGGTGATTTATAGAAACACACCTGTGACCAACGTCAAGAAACATTGCGATTTTATTCACTGCATCTCGTTTGTGACTTGTACATTTCATAAACTTGGATAAAAAGTAGTATTGATGTAAAGTAAAAGATATAAATATCTAAGTACTTTTTGCAGGTGGTAGAACCAGAGTAGCTCAACCGGGGAAGTACCGCCACACCTATTTTTAGCGTGAAGCATTCTTTGTGTTTCGATGGAAGGGTGTGGTTGCCAGCACACTTTTATATGAGGCGACCCGAACGATACGAACCCATATTCTATTTGAAGTTGCTTACAGGTGTCAATGGGCGGCAGTGACCACTTACCATCAGGTGGACTTCATGCTCGTTTGCTACTTCAATCAGATAAAAAAAACTTAATTTTAGACTATATTAATATTATCGCGGTATTGATAGAGTTTGTTTTATGTTTTATATGATTTAGTATGTTATGAGTACAGTATGCGGTTTTTGAATTGAATTATTTTTGCCATATTTCAACTCAATTACATGGATCGTGGTCACGGCGAATCTGCGGTGTCGAAAAAAAATCGTTGAGAAACGCTAGTGGTAGATTAACTGAGGGAAGTACTAAGGGCACAGATAATTAACGGGATAGGATTTAGTAAAGTAAAACGCATTGAGAAAATGGTTCAAGATCTTCGAGCGCTACGAATAAATAGATCTCGAGCTCCTAGCTGCATCCGACGTTCAATGACCATCGCTAAATTGAATTCGACTCCAAAGTGCATTAATCTAACTGGAATGGAAATCTTCTAACTACGTGTTTATAACCTTTATAATGCGTACTCACAATTATAATAAGTTCTGTGTGTTTATAGATGCACAAACACATCTTCTCTTCACTTTATCTTCTTATATGCATCCTATCTTTTTACTAATATACAAAACACTTTTTTATTGACCTTACTGTACTTTCACACCACGGCTGCATATTAATAGTGCGTTTTTGTTGATGTCATATTCCTCAGAGACATTCTTAATAGAAATATAGATAATTGTATGAGTACCTATTACTTTTTCTTTGAAAAAATATATCATTCTAATTTTAACATGAAATGTAAAACATTATTTAGACTATGTTTGAGGGCCTTTGGTAAAATAACATATGGTTCGTGCGGAACGCACGCAATCCGTATGTGACAGGAAAAATAAACTTGGACTTTCTCTAAAGTAAGTAGTCATTTTCTTGCTTAATCGGTTTTCAGGTATATATTTATTTTATTATAAAGGCGAGAGTTTGTGAAGATGTATGTAAGAGAGTTGTTACTCTTCCAATCAAAAACTTGGATCAAAATATTTAATCGAAGATCAAAAACTACTGGTCCGATTTTGCTGAAATTTCCTATTATTCTGTAAGTGTTGTAAATAGAAATAAATAAAAAACAAAACAAATTATGTTAAATTCGATAAAATGCTCTTTCTTTGTCAGTATGTAATAACGTCAATTCTCTCGCTTATCATTATCCTGTGCAAATAAAAACCTAGGAAATTAAAACCTGGGTCATTATGTTCCGTTTATTCATAAAAAAATGCATAAGCAGTATTTGGTTCTGACCATAGTGATTATACCACTAAAACACAATGCGAAGAAAAATAATTAATATAAAAATGCAGCAAAAGAATTTTCTGTAAAGACCGAATAATTCCTTAAGCTGGCTGTTAAATTCCGAATGGAACCTACGTGAGAATTAAAAACATCTAAATTACAGCGGGAATGAAAAGAAATAGGACTTAATTGAGGTGAAATTTAATGAAGGCCTCTAAATATAGAGAATTAAGTTGCTGGTGCAACTTTTAATAGCAACATTGACATAAATTAACAAAAGGTTATCAAATTATATCTTATTATCATCGTCAACTCATTATTGTCCCACTGCTGGGCACGGATCTTCTCTCAGAATGAGAGAGTTTTAGACTATCGTGCTGGCCATGTGCGAATTGGTAGACTTCACATACCTTTGAGAACTTTTTTTTTC
>DWNE01007830.1:0-11957 GCA_018249875.1 Cecropterus toxeus | reverse complement strand
CAATTAATTTATTTGTTTATCAGAACCAGTATAAAATACTTACGGCATAAATTAAATATGGCATCACATGCTTTTATATGTGATAAGAAGGCATTCCCGAGTCCTTGGCCCTCCGCCGCGCCGCGTACGAGTCCGGCGATGTCCACTACGTTGAGGAAAGCTGGCACTTTGCTGCAATGAGACATTTTATTATTAGCATTAAAAGTAAAAATCCATTAAACCAAGTATATGTGTACATTACTGCCTTATTAAGAATGTAATATATAAATCATACAAAAATATTTTTAATCTAATACATTTAAACGAGCAATTCTTGTATCAATTATTTCTTGTTATCATTTATTTCTTGTATTCAATGTGTGATCACGATCTCGGAAACGGCTCCAACGATTTTCATGAAATTTAAAGATAAGGGATTTAGCGGCTCAAAGATTCGATTTATCAATATTCTAGGTCCGAGAAAAGCTCGGTTCCTAAGATATAGGCATTTAAAATACCGCCTTTTGAGAAACTTTAATACATCAGCGCCATCTATAACGTCATGACCGATGAGAAAAACTCTGGGTAAAAAGAAAAAAGAAAAAAACTCTATTGGATAGATGGAGCTTTGTGACGCTAGAAAAAAAAACCGGGTGAAGCTCGGTCAACCAGGTACTATTAATTATATACGCGCATATTCTATGTGCTATCACAAGTGCATACCCATGTCACGAAAGACGCCATATACTATGATACTCGTGAAACTTATATGTCGTGAATCATTATACGATTTCTTACTATAAATCATATATAGTAAATGTAAAAGTTAATTAAATATTTGAATCTCTCACTATTTAACCAATAACCGAGTTTATCTCTGTGAATATGAAAATGTGTATCATTTGACTCACCTAGCAGGCTTATGGAATTGACATAGGTAGTCAAAACGCTCGTCGGGGACGGGTACCCTACTTGCTGAAACAAAGACAATCCATCGTTAGATAACTTATAATAAACTATATTGAAATAACAATTTAGGAAGTAATTTTACCTTTGAGATATTTGTACTAGTAATAGTAAATAAAGTGCTTATTGTAATGTATTCAATTAAAAGCATGTTTAAATGCAAAAGATTTATTGAGAAGATAATAATTAAATAAATTAAATATGCGGATTTTCATCTTTGTTAATTTCCGAACAATAACTTTCTGACGTTGAGACAACGCTCGAAAATTTTCTGACAGTTCCAGAGTCAATTCTCCGAGGACTACATCTCGTTGGATACTTTGCGAAAGGGTTATTCATAGATCGCAAACGAGATCTTATATCATGTATAAGCTTGCATCGAGCATCGTAGACCATAAAAGCCTTTTCATATATCGGTAAAACAGGTTTTTTAATGAGTGGATTATTAATTTTAAGGAACAAAGCTATATGCAATAAACCAGACATCCTAATATCTAGACCGGGATGTTTCGGCCTGGCAACAGTCACGGAACAGCAAGCTCTAGTCAAAATGTTTCCGAGAGTTTGTTCTAAGTAACCTAGGTTCGGTAAACTCTTCAGCGATAACTTAGGAAATGCAGGTTGTTTGAATACAGTGACGTCGTAATACGTATGAGGTTTAGCTAAAAAAACTTGTTGACACTTTTGACTACAAAATAAGTAATATTTCCCGCCGTAACTGGCAGCAAATTTCTTATCGCCCTTGACAATCTTCTGAGACGGCAAATTTTTAGCGTACGTAACTATACAAATTCCATTTTCGTAAAGCAACGTAGGGCTTATTATTTTTACAGCAACTGGAACCTCTGGTACAGTTACTTTTCCTTTCAAGTAAACATTTGGCCGAGACAGACCCAACTCCATATGATCAGGACAAAACCAATATAACGTATTTCCAGACTGGACTAGACCCTTTTTATCAACAGGGAAGCCACTATGTCGCAAAACATTTTTACGAAGGCATATTGGACACATATTTTTAAAGCAAGACATTCGTTGTTCGAATATTTCATCAGAAAAACACATTACACGGCAAGGCACAATTTTCCTTTTTACGTTACGTAAGTAATAATTTACTTTTTTAATTATATCCTCAATGAAACGCGTAGTGTCCTGTAAGCACTGCCACTTAGACGAGTCTCCACAAACAGTATAAAGATTTTGAATGTCACCGTTTATCCAATGTTTTATTGCGTGGAAATTTTCTTGCCATTTATCGTGTCGGTATTCTATAAAAGCTCGTGAATAAGGAGGTTTATGTTTCAGCAAGGGAAAGTAAATTTCATTTTGGGAATTTTTCACGACAGTATTTTTACTACTAGTTATGTTGATTACAATGAGTGGATATAGTCCTATTCTCTGGAGTTCACTGGCTTCTGCGGTGTTGTCAGGAAAACCGTCGAATACAAAACCATTTGTTACCACACGGTGATCAATAGTAACAGTATGCACCGCATTCATAATTAGTTCACTATCAACGCATTCGCCTAATTGTAGTTTGTCCTTTATTTTAGCAGCTAGTTCTGACCAATCCATGTTTTCTAAAATATGCCTTATAGCCTGCCCTCTAGATATGCTCATTAATCCATAACGTTTTGCTAATTTTGATGCCAATTCACTTTTTCCACATTTTCCAGGTCCAATAACGCTAAGTCGTAATGGATATTCCCAGTAAGAATTAATAGCGTCGCTTTGAATATATTTTAGAGGATTTTTTCGAAATTTCTGTACATTGCTCACAGAACTCAAGAAATATATATAAGAGCGGTGAATGACAGGAAATATTTTATTCATACGTTTACACGCATTGTAAGGATTTGATATAGTTTCAGAATTCTCAAATATATAAACGGGACACATCCGATTAAATTTACTTATTAAGTAGAATCCTTCCATTAATAGTGTTTCTGCAATATCACAAGTTATTATGAATGTTTGTTCAAAAAATGATTGCTGTCGGTTTCTTAAAAAAGAAAGTTTAGGGAGTAAGTTTCTCACGACTTTAGCTGCAGACTTATTTCCGTTTAGTGATATGTTTTTGATTTTTTGTTCACCTAAAATATCTTTCACTGTTTGTATATTTTCATCGTCTATTTCAAAAATACTCTCCAATCTGGAATTTATTCTTTCTAAAACATCTTCTGGCTTTTCCCATTGTGTTTGGTCAACCGGTTCTGGATTAATTTGAATCATTTCATGATATAAGTTAAATAAATTTGCATCCACATTTTCAGAACCAGAAGGATGAGCATCAATGATGGTACTTTGAGCAGACATATGTATTTCAGGATTAATATCAATAACACTGTCAACGTCCAAAAATATGTTGTTTATAATCTCATCAGTTATTAGTTTGATTACTACATCTTTAGTTATAGCGTCAAACCATTTCTTTCGGTCTTTTTCAAATTTAACCCTGGCTTCATTTTTCGCTTCATATAACTGATTTTTCCACCTTTTCAACATCTTCGAAGACAATCTTTCAAGTGTTTTCTCCGAGCTACCTTGTAAATCAATCACTAAATCAGGTATACAATAACAAGAGATCATTTCCTCTACATCATTGGGTAGTTTAGGAAAACCGTCTAATACAAATCCAGTTTTTGAAAAAGGCTCTGTGCGCCATAACAATATAATAAGTTTTTGTATAAATGTTGATAATAATGGAGCTCCTTTTTCGAAGTAATTGTATAATATACGTCGAATTTCATTTTCATTACCTAAAACATCTAATGCAAATTTGTCATTTTCTTCATCTGCCTGAAATTCCACTATAGCTTCATCGTCTATGGGCACATCTTTGAAGCTATTCTCGTATTGGCGACCAAATTTTTTAAAATGTTTAGGTACCAAATAACAATTGATAAGTTCTGCGAAATCAACGTGGATTAGACCTAGTTCCTTTGCAATCAGTTTACCAAGAGTTGTTTTCCCACTACCAATGCTTCCAATTACGCAAATTCTTAGAGGAGGTAACGATTTGAATGGTTTACTAAGAGATTCATACTTAGTGACATCTCTTTGAAACACTTCTAAACATTCTTCCTTAGAAAAGTAATAAGATTTATTATTAAATTGAGTGCAAAATTCTGATTTACCCTCCCACATCACATTATGGTCATAAAAAGCAATAGGGCAGTAAATGTTGGTTTCGCCCAAATAATAAGGATCATTATATGTTAACAAATCATGGACAGCATCATATTCCTCATCCTTTTCTTCTAATTCAGCGTCGTCTAAAGGTATACAAGACAAATAATAACATTGTCTTAACTTTAACAATACCTCGTCTAATATGTCAATATCAGTCTTATTCTCAATTTCCACTATAATGACTGCTTTAGAATTTTCCTCTAATTTCAATTTCACCGAATCCCATTCTTCACGGAATTTATCAATCGCTTCAGTAAATGATGTCAGGACTTCCGTAGACTCATTGACATTATTCTGGTCCGATAGAACTAAATCAAAAACATTATTTAACAATTCGTGTATTAATATCTGAACGTCTAATAAAATATCATCCAAGGGTTTTTTATGCTTCTGCTTTATTTTGACTAAAGGATCCGATGATAGGAGATATCTTTCTTGGTATTTTTTGGATGATTTATCAATAATAAGATATGTCCTTAAAATATCTATGTCGATTTCTTTGTTTTCCATTAAAACTATGGAATAGTCAGGTAGAAGTTTATAATCACCAAGATATCCCCAAAATTCTGGATCAGATGGAAAACCATCAATTATAAATTTACCATACTTTTGGTCAGTATCTATAGACTCCTTGTCAATTGCTGATAATATTTGTGCCATTTCACTCATTAGTTCTTCAGTAGTGGGTTCAATATCTTTTTGCAAATCATTGGCCAATATATATGCAGCTATAGCATCTGTAACATCTTTATCACCGAGAATAGGTAAAGTAGGCCTAAAAGTTTCTGTAGTTAATTCAATCGGAGCATACTTTAAAAGATTGGATTCTAAAATTGCATCTTTACATAACTGTAAATCATCCAGAATTGATAAAAATGACAATTGTTTTTTTATCTTATTCATTTTTTTCAATTCTATTTCAGATAAAGGATTGTCCTCCTCTGTTACTTCTCCTTCACTTACAAACTTTGAATTCCTTTCGAATAAAGCTACATACTTGATCAATTCAGGTAATGTTGAGGTAAACCATTTGTTCAAATTTGAAGTTCTTTCTATCTCTGCACTCTGCCACTTCATAAATCTAGCGTCTTCAATGGTGGCTATTATTTCTGACAAAATGGATTTAGAAAAACTATCGTATTTCTTTCGTTTTTCATTGCTTAAAAAGTTCTTATAACATATGATAGGTGTATCGAATAACCACGACATGCATTCTGCAATCATTGTTTTCCCAGAAGACTTAGTGCCTATAATAATTACTCTACAAGTCGGTTCCAAGTATTCGAGTTTCAGGTATGGTCGGGGATTTTTACAAAATGAAATCATAGCATCTAGTGATGACAAAAGATAAACATGTTTGAATAATGACACAGCCAGTTTGGATTTTCCTTCAACTGCTCGCCTCTTTTGTAATTCAACAGGACATCTGGTATACCACAGAGATGGATATCGATTAAAGTTAAGAACTCCACTTCTAATAGTATTTAACTGTTTGACTGTATTCCAAAACTCTTCTGGGTCTTCTGGAGGTTCTTCGAGATATAAAGGTTTTGGTATAAGAACAGGTTTGATGGGTATAGAAAGTAATTTACCCATTATATAATGTAACATTTGATGGACAGAAGTGCGACCATCAATTTTTAATATGAATTTAGAATCAAAATCTTTAAGTTTGTGTTCTAGAAATGGATTGATATTATTTTTGTAATTGCATATTTGATTCACAGAATTACATTTGAAATTAATTGGCTGTCTGCAGCTATATTTTGGGTTGAATAAGTGACTATCATAAGGTTTACTATAATCAATCATAGTGTATTTGCTGGGCCACCTTACTTCTAAGTCAATAAATGAAGTGAAAGGATTGAAAGGGTTCGTGTTGTTCATACAATTAAAGTATTTCCGACTCTTCCTAGTTAAAGTGTCTATGTCTGGACTAATAATATGTATTATGATGTCAGGTTTAAAACTGAATAGTTCCATAGTTTGCTGCAATAGATTAGCTTTCTTAGTAGTAAAGCATATATTGCGATAAAAAATAATATCACTACAAATATCTAGCAGATACTTGGGCATCTCTACAGGTGGTTCTTCTTCTTCTTCAGGTTCATGTTCTTCTTCAACTTGTTCTTCTTCAACCTCTTCCTCACCAGCGTTATCAACATCACTACTTACTGAAGAGTGTGGTGAAGTTTTTTGTACTTTTTGTTTTTGCTTCTTTCTTTTAAGGTTCCAAATCAAATCATAAAGTAAATGGTCTACGATTGTAAGAGATTCCTCTGCATATAATCTGTTTAAAAGATATTGTTCGCTCTTACTTGAAGTCACAAGAGGTAGACCTGATATAACATATCCCCTATGCTTAACAACGGGTGACTCTACTTTCGTTTGCATAATTGATATTATGTGGTCAAATTTACAAACTTTATTATGCCTCATATTATAATCTAAACACTTTCCTGTGGGACTTTTCTGTTCAATTTCCTCCAGTAAAACATTTCTAGATGACAAATGAATACAATTTAACTTCTTTGAAAGACTTTCACCAAGAGTAAATGAGCCAAGACCTGGTTTTCCTATTATTAAATAACAGGTAGGCTTTACTTTTAAATGTGCTTCTTGGGCATCAATATCTGTCCACAGATTGCTGAAATCTAAATCTACGGGCAGTGGCATTGAAGTATTGTTTAAACCAACTACTGCTGCTGCTAATGGTGGAATGTGATCATCATCTCTAGGTTTAGTTTTATTCACTAAATTCACATCTCCATTGTATGTCACATCCTTGTTAATTTTAATATGTTTTATATTATATTTGTCAGTTACTGCAATATTAGTTTCATATCTCTCATAAGATAACATGATTTCAATGTAGTCTAGAAATTATTTTGCTTGTTTACATTTGATGTATGACCTGACATTGACATTATCTATTTAATTTGCTATGTGCCAGTATCATAATATAACTATCTTGTTTTATGTATGGCTATTGATAATATTATGGAAAAAATATTAAGCATTTTCGCTTAAAAAAATTAATGTTAATTACTTAACATCCATATAATTTACCTTGCATTTTTTACAAAACTACCCACATTGTGAAACTTAAATATTATGATTATACTAAGTACAGAATATTTGCACGCATGCCGAATGTTGTATTTAATTTTAAGTTTAGATAAGTTCTCATTATAAGTGAATGTAATTTCTTATGAGAATAAAGTTCTTTAACCTTAATGTTCCCAATTCATATAATTGATGAGCTATCAAATTTTAATTGCCATAAAGTTTTATAAAAAAAAAATATATCTTACAAGTAAAAGTGAAGACAAGACAACATTCTAAATTTACGTACTTTACTTTTTTAGAAAAACCAATTATTGGTGGTGTGACATAAGCATTGCACTAGGTTATAGCATAATATTTTCAGAATAAGCTAATAATATTGTGTTGAGGGCCAAAATATTATTATAATTTATAAATAAACATAATTTATGAAATAGCCAGTTGTATAAGGTATGTAACCTTATACAACTGGCTATTTCATAATTTTAGAGATAATAAAGCTTATGCCTTTAATAACATTGTGTAATATTCATTTCCTTTACACTTACACAAGATATTGGCATGGCTGACGTGGGTGTTAATATGTGTTCATTTTAGACACCTATGCAATATGATGCAATTGATAAATGTTGCAAATGAAAATGCAATATATAAATATTGTAAATTACTAATAAAGTTAAGATACTTATTTTCATTAGGGTCAATGGTGCAAAATGGAAAATTCTCAGCAGCAGCCTGACTCTTCGTTAACACATTGAAGAATGTAGATTTTCCAACATTAGGTACTCCCACAATACCAACTTTCAAGTTTGTGCCAACTCTACCGATAAGAGGCTTTTTTTCTGGCTCTTCCACTTTTTTGGGTGGCATTCTGGAATGCAAAAACATTTTCTCTTAATAAGTGTAAAATAATACAGGTATAAACTGAGGTAAATCTAAAAATAAAAAAGATTTTTAGAATGTGTAACTTTCAGAGTTAATACAGAAAGTATTGTAAGCGGTACTGACAAAATATCATATTTAATTGAGTAAAATTAGGAACTGTAAGTAGTTTTAGCCAGTTAGTATTGTTACAAGATCTAAAAAAGTGTACATTATTGACCAGGACTCATGCTGTAAGCCGTATTTAAAATAGATTTATTGTTAATATTGTATTTACCAATTTTCTTACGTCAACCAAACCAATTAGGATATTGAGGCAAATTGGAGAAAAGAATACAATAAAATGTATGATAATTGATTTTAATAGTTACAAGAAGCACTGTGTTAACAGATGTTAGTAAATTGTGTACAAAATGATTATATATCTTAACTTAAAATATGTGAAATCAAGAGCATAGAATAAGTTTATTTTCTTATAACTAATTACAGCTATGTTTATTATTTACCTTAAAATAAGATATTATGTAGTCATACACGTGGAACTAAAATTAAAACTAAAAATATCACAAGTAACGAGGCTCAATATCTACAAATTCATAACCTTGTTGTAAATATACCGGCTAACAGAAATGTAATTAGAACTAAAATTTACCTGATTGGTATGCAGTTAAGCTACACGTTATGATGTTTATTACACTCAATGCAATCTTCTTTTTGAAAATCAATCTTTACTCAGGTAAGTGCGGTATATTACCGTAGTCCATGTGTCACAAAACTCAACTCACAGATAACCAAATCTGTCAAAGTGACTTAAAGTACTAAAATTCTGTCTAAATAAAATTAAACTTCATTATTAAAATCATTGATACATTAAAAAAAGTTAGTCCTTATTAAATTGAATCATAATAATTAAGAAAAAGCACAATAATATTGGAGTAATCATGATTATACATATATAAGCAAGTATTAACTCGACATAGTTTGAAATTATTAACTTTTCATATTTAATAACATAATTAGGGTTGCTACCCTTACTAGAGCATAGCTGATTAATTAACAAAATAGTAGTTATCATTTTACAGTACGATTACAATTTGATGAACGAGGGAGTATCGTAATTGTAATTTAATCAGTTGTTCTATAAATCAGAAAAAAATAGTATATTAAGCAAAATATAAGAATAAGATGTCACAATTTCTTATAGCTCTATAAATAGTTTATTTTTTTAAAATGCCATTCAATTAACCTTCCCGCTGACAATTGCACACTTGTGTGCTATAACTTAATGTTGCTTGGAACATGGAATAGGGTATAAAGCACCTTGTTAGAAAAAAGAAAAGGTACATTTTCATGATAGATTTTGTAAATAGCAATCGAAAAAAGTCAATTTCTGTTCATAATAATTCAGTACCTTTAATTTCAGTGTTTTTAATTTAATTAATCCAATATTTTTATTCTATTATTAAAATGCCTAAACCGCTATTGGCTATTTTGATTTTGAAGTGACTTCACTTGGGGAGTAAGTTTGTACTTACTCCCCACGTGAAGTGACTTCAAAAATCAAAAACGGTCTCGCGCGGAAATCCTTATGCTTTTGAGGAGGATCTCCGCGCGAGACCGTTTAATGATAAATCATAAACAGTTTTTATCACATCTCGGTGTATTTAAATTGCAATGTATTTTTGTAGTTTTATACTTTTTTTTTATAATACCATAATACCCCATTATGTAATAAAATAGTACTTCTTAATACTATACTAGATTAGAATAAAATATATCTAGTTTGAGATTAGAATTTGTAGAGTAAACAATGTTATTATATTTTTATTAATTATGCAGGTTCTTAAATAATAATAAAGGTTGCTTGTTAAAAAAATGCAATATTTAATTAAAAGTATTTTATATAACACTTTATTCTCCATAGCAATTAAATTATAATAATAACAATATTATATTATTCATCATGTCACTGTTGACCAAGGAGGTGACATTGGACCAGGATTTTGTAGATAAGACATCACCACAGCAGATATGGATAACATAAAGGAACTCACAATCTGAAAAAAAGCAAAACTGTATTAAATCGTGCCTGTTTGTAAATCTACATGCTTCAGAGTTCATGAAAAAAATCAAAATTCAAGTTATAAATTATACCTTACTTATATACCAGCATAAAACATTACCTGTTTAGTATCATCAGTAATTCTGGAGTTGGCAAAACTAATGCTGGAACAAAATACAGATGTCCAGGCACACCACTTTAAACGCATCATAAGCCCACACATGGAGAAAACCATTCCTGAAAGAAGGAATTAATTAAAGGGAATTATTGTAATAACAATAAATCATAATTAGACGCATACTTCACAGATTCCAGAAAACCATTCCCAAAAAGGATGAAATGAGGGATGAAAAGTTGTTTGAAAACCTGTTAATTTTGAAGCAAGTACTATAAAAACTATAAATTTTTGATTTCTGGTTACAGACAATGAGACATCTGTTTTTTGATAACCTGTAAGGTTTAGGCACAAGTGTTGGATGGACCCTGATTACTTACTTAATTTGGAATTATCGGGCATATTTTCATATAATAGAGAGAGGGAAAGAATGAAATTAATGTAATATAATACTAAAATAGTGTGTTTTGTATCCTTTCTTAACATAAAAATTGTTGAGTACTGCTTATTTGGGTATATTTTATAATGTACCAAGTATATTCATATAATCAGTTGTTAGATCTTCAGTAGGTGCTGAGGAGGGCGGTGGTGGCTTATAGCGACGTTCACGGTCCACTCGTCTAGGGTCTGATGACAACTGCATCTGTAACATAAAGAACTAGTATTTTAACACAGTTTGCTCACAATACCGCTCTATGCAATAGTTGGTAAACTCTGTTCTCAAGTCCTGACCAGGTAAGTTGAATAAAAGTATTTAATATTAATGACAACGTGTGTGTCTGTGTGAAATATTTTATAATTGTTTTAGTTGATATGGGAAAATGGTATAAACAAAAAAGACACAATCAATGAATAATTTAAGTGAATCCAAAATACCTTCCTTACTAGTAATTAAGTTTTTGTACATTGTTCTTGTAAGAAAGGTCACAGGCAAATGTGTAGATGTGAAAATATAATAGTACTAATAACATTGAGTTTGAGATTTATTAGGATGGCTTAATCAATTTACTGATTATGTTTTAGTTTTTTTTATTTTGTCGTAATCAGACTTTAAACCAAAATAAAGTCAATTCACGTTTGGCGACGGATATTTTAATGAGGGCTATGAAACTAAATTTCTTTGAAAGGTCTCCAACGACTTGTCCTGTGTATTCGATATGTGTGTGTTTATTACATTTAAACTAAAATGATGACTGCCATTAATAGGTCAATGTATAAGTGGGAATTAATTAAGAATATCATACCTTTCGCGGTTCAGTTAGTGGGCAGCAAATAATTAAATCTTTTCAGAACTTTTTGTATAAAGTTCTGAAATTATTGTTGCTATTACTATACGAACTTTGTAGACTTTACAAATTCATTAAATTACAAAATTTCGCTCAATCACAGAAAAAGACTGAAATCCGAAATGTAATCAGAAAATTATGACAGACAGACAGTGACAATCAGTCAGATGATATCACGTCACGTCATAAATTCTCAAAGCGAAACGAACCACTACAGATTACTTATGGAAGTAGTGTCGCTAAGTTGTCTGTTTTAATGGAATTATAATCTTTGATATCACTGTATGGGTATAGTAACGATTGTATTAAAATATTTTAATTTTATTTTATATGTAGTCATCTTGATCTAATATTTTATAATAAGTTTTATTGGTGTTAATACGTAGCGCCCTCTTTTGTGCAGTAGCTA
>DWNE01007829.1:0-11957 GCA_018249875.1 Cecropterus toxeus | reverse complement strand
CTTGTTAAAATATCAAGAATTGGCCAGTCGGCATGTCACCTGCTTAACGCCCATCATATTTCAAATATATGGTAATTAAGGTATTGCAATTTTCGACATTGCAAAATTAAGATACTCGCCTATGTGCTACAATACCATGTACTTTATATGGAAAGAAAAAATTATAAAATGTCTCTCATTTACCAAATATTAACTTTAAACAGACAATGCATATTCGTTTGCGTCCGGAACATCCATCAATGCTTTATTACAATCTGATCAATAGTTTTGAAACGCATAGAGCACATATACATTGACTTTTATTTACATAGATTTTATCAAATAAAAATCCTCTCGCGTCCAGATTTTTCTAGATAACACAGAAATGTTTGTTTAACATCTTGTTAGCACTGATCAGCTTACTTTATAAACTCTACTTAGAGTCTTGGCGAGTATCGTTACAAGTGCCTTGAGCAGCGTCTTCTAATACTTCTAATTAAGAGCGCTGGGGAACCGCCAGTGTACTTAATAGAAAGAACATTTCCTATTTAACTTATGTTCATTTGTTATTTTTAAGGAAATAAAATGATTAAAATGGACAGTTAAATCACTAAACGTTCTGACTTTAAATGAATGAACATTTTATGTTAATAAGCCATCTGATAGAATATAGGAACATAGAACTAAAAAACTTCGAATGAATCATAACTTTTTTGACACTAATACAGTTTAGTGTAAAAATATTCAGCATTAAATGAATTATATAACAAATTTAAATTAATGATTTAAAAAACCTTTTACCACACTTCTAACCAAACTAGGAAACCTTTCTATACACAGAAATGGTGATAAGGGTGATCAATGTCTTTTATGTGATTTAATATTAGCTTGAAGGTACTGCTGTTTTACACCTATGTATAAGTATATACAATTCATACATACAATTTAGTTTCATTTCAGTTTTATATACGGCTAAAGTTTGAATTCCGATTTGATACACAATAGTTCCAAATTATGAATCCCAGCAAAAATTACAATTTCTATTTGAATTACTGATTTCAAAATTAGCTTTCCAACTGCAGTTCCGAGCTTCGACTGTTCAAAATCCTTTAGAGCGGGATTGTTGCAAGCGGTTTCCTATTGAAATGTTTGTTCGTTGTCTGGAAACTAATTCCATGGTAATTTTGTGTTCAAGGGTTTATACATTAGGAAGGACCTTTGGTCAAGGGGCACCAAAAACGATCTGTCCCCAGAGAGGTATAAGCCATGGATTAATTTGTTCCTTGGTCTGTAAGATAAATTAATTTGTACGGGAATTATTACGGACTTTTAATGAAGATTACTGTGGGGATTAGATTAGTTATGATAATTCTCAGGTAAAGATTGTAAGGAGTGTAATTTGTTCCATTATTATGGAAGTCTAGAGGCAAATTGTGACTGGCATAATTTCAGAACTGTTTTGATCTTAGTATTTTTCACATATTCTTTTATTAAAGTATAGTAGTCGAACCCTTTATTTTTCGACATTATAGGAACCACTGCTACACTTGTTTCTGCTAAATATCAGCAGTGTAGAGCGTTACGGTTTAAATGTATTAAGGGAGACATACTTATTCAAGGCGTTCCAATTTAGTCCTCAGGAGTAGCAACGTACTTGTAATCAACCTCAGTTAGCGTAGGATTAGTTTTATCTGAACGCGCTTTCTACACTCATAGCCCCACAGTAGGATTTCTCATGTGTCGTGGGTGCCATGGACACACAGAGATGAATACACAAACACTCAGACCCAGAACAGAAATCTAATAGATAACAGAAATCTAAGAATCCAACTCCAATAGACCCTTAAAAGATGTTCATTCGCAGCAGTGGCCACTTATAACCATGTGAAGTGCAGCTTCGTTTGATACTTCTATAATAAGTAATGTTAAGTATGGGATTAGTTAAGATCGTGTTAATAGTATAATAGTTTACAATTTTGGTCTACTTTAAGTTCATCTTAATTTTATAATAACACGCTCTCCTATCAGACTATGTGTCACTATCAGATAGTTTTAAGCATAGTGTCCCTGGTGGATAGTTTTTTAATTTAATTTAAAAATTGTGTCTAAATTTAGTCAACTGTATGATTTCACGGATTTTTTTATTAGATTAAAGTAGCAAAGGAGCATGCAGTCCACCTGATGGTAAGTGGTTACTGCCGCCCATGGAAATGTTTAAGCAACTTCATATAGTACAGTTAGATCACACGTGTGTTACTACTCCCGAGGACTGAGATGGTCACCTCACATATAGGTAAGCCGGCAATCATCCATCCAACGACACACAAAGTGCTTCACGCTAGCAATAGGGAATACACACATATACATACAAATATACAAATACTCTCATATACAGAGAAATGGATGGTTAAATATGAGTATTTACATCTGGTAGAATAAAATGTGCATAAATGCATGTAAAATGACGAATGAAACACGTTTAGGCGGTGTTTTACAATGGCCGAAATTAGAATGGGACAGTCTACACTACACATATAAATCATATCCGGGATTATTGAATTTAGCGACTGGAATAACGTAAACGAGTGAGGTATAAACGTAGTAATACAAGAAATAGATATCGTATTTCAGCAATCAATGATATATTCGAGATTGTTGACTTATCTTCTTGATAACACCCACGCAAGTTAGATTCGCCCTTTGTGAAAACCTACTAAACAATAAAAGGTCAGTATCGTAATTGATATTGCTGATTTGTTCTTGTTATATTTTACGTTAGGAAATATGACGTTTCCAAAGCAGATTCCAGTGTTATTTATAATTACCTGAGCGCGTCAGAATGAGGGTAATATTATTCAAAGGTTTGTATATATGATTGTATGTTATTCTTTATATGTGTATATCCATTTCTATCCATATTATTATGATTTATATATGTATATCCATTTCTTTGGCACGCAGTACTGATTTCAAAACATCTCATTTCATTCAACAATGATGTCAAAATACATGTCTTAATTGTATTGCGGTAATGAAAATACCTAAATATCTTTCGGTTTCCGTCAGATTACATACTTTCATGTGGTAATAGATGGAAGAATTATTGTTAGAATGCACTTCAAACATGACAAATTTTACGGACCGCTGTAAGACAAAACTCTCGAAAACAATTATATTCTCTTAACCACTATTATTTGTGCTTTTTGATTGATTTCAAATAATTCCGAAGTGAAGTCAACGTTGTATTTCGTTCTATTTTCTTGTTGGGAAAGCAAATTCAATTATCGTTGTTTCATGATAAAATCATTTTTTTATTCTTTTTAAGATGTTTTCTATATATTGTAATCATTCTAACTAGATCGGTAATATTAGGAATATGACTTTAGATAAGACTTTAGATAGACTTTTCCTGATGTAATTACAGAGTTCTGTTACATTAGAATTGTTACTTTTTAAAATATTGGAGTAACAAACGAACATCCTCCTCCTAATGATGAATGGCTATTGCCTCCCATGGACGTCATAATCAATCCCACATAAGATCAGAGTCTTACATGGGTTGATCACAGATTCATTAGTACTCTTGAGGATTAAGTTGGAACGCCTCATAAGTATACTATTACCACACTCTTCAGACTAAAACACAACAGTGTTGCATACTGCTGTTTTAAGGCAGAAATAGGTGTGACGGTGGTGCTTTCCGAGCCGAAACACAAAGGATTCTACTACCTTTAAAATTTAATTCTTATGAGTAATAAACACGGTAAGTACCAAACAACTGTTTTTAGAAATTGAAGTAGTAAAAAAAATGTTTCCATATTCACAGGGTATAAACATATGGATTTCATATATGAAGATATTTAAAATCCTCTCGACGAATGCAGCGGATCAAGTCCATCCGCCGGGCACAGGAAAACGCATTAAAGTTCCATTCCTTGAATGCCGCTCTAATATCCATATTCTAATGGAATTGTGAGAAAATACTACAACTTTTTGATTGTATTCAAACGGAAATTTAGTTTAAAGTTAAAGTTTATATTATTTCTCTTTATATTTCACTGGCCTTTTTATACGAAGGATCATTAAAATACTATAAACAAAGTAGACCTACTACTTTGTGTATCAGGTCTTCTTAAAAATTGTGAGGGAGTCATACAAATTTGTTTAAATGTACTTATTTTTAAATGATCTACATAAAAATACTTGCGAACGAAGTTCAAACAGATATGTAGTTATTATGTCGTTTTCTTTACCAACTTTGTACAAAGCTTTTAAGATACTTAATGATTTTTTAAATTAAGATACAACGTTATCATTCTTTAATTATAAATACATTAAACTGCCTTTCCTATGAAAGTACCTATTTGTCTTACTCATAAAGATAAAATATTGTTTACAATAGCTCATTTAAAACAGGAATGTCAAACTTTATCAAGTACATATATGTAACCATATTAATCTCCCTAGTTCGCCGAAAAGTGAGCATTTACAACTTTTTTTGGTCAGAATTTTAGCCACCGACTAGAAATCATGCGGATAGAGTTTGCTTCACATGTTTGTTCTATGTTCATCTAGACTTCAACTTATTATAAACTTATTCCTATAACGATGCTAATAGTGCAATATGCAGTGATAATGAGATGGCGTTTCATTTTTATGATTCGTGTTAAAAATATTTTATGAACTTTATCAAATTAAAAAAAGAAACTAAAAATTATATTTTTACATCGTTAGATCCATATCAACGACTTTAAAAGTTAGTCAAGTCAAGATCTTTGTTGTCATTTGGTTGAACTATTGAAAAAAGATATTATGAAATCGCATACCAGGAATGCCAGTCAAATATTATAATGGTTAAACCATTATAATCCTCGATATTTTTCTTTTAAAATCATATATCACAAAAATACAAATAACAAGAATACTAGTACCATAACAATAGTTCTATTCAAGACATCGTTAGTTGTCGGAGTGGATCGAGGAATCACGTCCAGTGTCTCCGGAGATTCGAGGCCCTTGTTCAAGCGCCGCTGATTCGTAAGCGACGTGCATACCGATGGCGACAGGTGCTTGGAAATACAGGCACACTTCCTCATAATTATTAAGTGCAAATGAAAAATACAAATCGTAACATCTAAAAGTTACACATTACTTATTGTTTAGAGTTTCTTTCTGATTTCCAAGAAAATGAGAATACATAAAGCAATAACATTTGATAGGTATTGATTACAACTCATTATCTACGTAATTGTCGTAAACATAAGATATTTTAATGCCAAATTAGAAACAGGTGCATCCCTACTTAAGTGTGGTGATCTCCATTCTCTAGTAACTTGACAAGACTGACTGTTCTAAATCACCGTATCGATTTTTTTGAAAGCCTCGTATATACCAACTTAGAAGTAAAAAGCAATCGGAAAACGACCACTCCTCATGATCTCTTCTGATTAAAGAACTTTATTTGCCAAATGGGTATGTCGCCTTGAGTACAACGGTATGTTGGTTACGCGTGGGTGCGCTTTAAATTGTGTCATTGAATCAACCTATTATTGTCCCATTACTGGGTCTTCTCTCAAAATGAGAAAGTTTTAGGCTATAGTCCACCGTGCTGGCCAAGTGCGAATTGGTAGACTTCACACACTTTTAAGAACTCTTTCTTCAGATGAGCAGGTTTCTTCACGATGTTTTCTTTCACCGTAAAGCAGTGATAATGAAATTCTAATATGCACATCATTTTGAGAAAATCAGCCTGGGATTCGAACATAGGACCCACGATTACGAGCCCGAGTTTCAACCATTAGGCTATCACTGCTCTAAATGAGGCTGTTTTAAATTGGGGCACCGTAAATGTAGATATATTCCAAGAATTGTACGATAACAATGATTTCGTTCAATAGATCGTTAGTTGTCAGAGTGGGAGTCAGGACGAGGAGTGCGGTTCCTGGGACCGGAGCCCTTAATTCAAGTGGTTACAACTGATTCGCATGCGTCTTATATATAGGTGGTTGAAAATAATGGCGCGTTCCTATGTCTATTGTGTTGTAGAAGTAGTGGAAATATTTTAGACGTACAGACTTTTTGCTATTTTGTGCCTGGTGTTCTGTAAAATAAGTATACAAATTAAACAAATTTGCATAAGGTGCGTTTTGAACAACACGATTTGTTATTGATTATTTAGTGGTTTACGAAATATAATTTGTGAAAAATCTCCGAATTAATAAATTAACTCAAAATTGATGAGTTAAGAATAGGATTTTATCTTTAGTTTTTATGTATTCGATGATTATGATGAAATGATAATTTATTATGATGTTATTTACGTCGTAGTCAATTAAGACTGTTATTTGTAAAACTATGTAAAAAGACAAAAACGTATTTTGTTATTTTTATTATGAAACATAATAATTGTGAGTATAAACCCTTTGTAATTAAAATCATGTAAAACAATTGTATGTAACGAGACAGTCTCAGATTTAACTACGATTAGTAACGTTAATTAGCCGTGAACATGATGTTAGAATTAAAATGTTATAAAATGTGTTTTTTTCGAAGTAACGAGCGGCGTCCACGCAACTTCAGCGAAAGAAATACGTCTGGAAATACTCGGCGATTGTTTTTATGCCACAGAAATAATGATGAGGCGAGCTTAGACCTTTTGTTCTTAAAACGAGTCCTTTTCGTCGAGTCTGTTCCGTGCCGGTTTCCGCGGGTCAATGTTTCACACAATGAGACTCGACGGTAAGTGGTGTAGTAACGATGCTTGTTGCACTGTTACAGATTTTCTTTTATTTCGTAACGATACAACTATCTTGATTATGTGGTTACATTTTGCGTGTACTAAGGCCTAATTCGAAATATACGGGATCGAGGTTAACTTTTATGTAGATCGCGGTGTAATTGAGATTGAAGAAGGAATTTAGTTACTAATAGTTGATGTGAAAACGTAGCTTGTATAGCCGTATTACGTTAATTTACTTCGTCTACTCTGATACGCGTTTTTAATATTATAAAGAATGGAGCGAAGGAATTCTTTACATAGACTTCGATTGAAAGGTAAAATAAAAATATTAATCAGCACGATCTCTATATATTTTTATTAAAATCATGATATTTTGATATTTGATTTAAGTATACATTTTTACAAGCACAATTTACTTGTAAAACGTATGCACTGAAATATGAAACTGCAAGAACTCCGAATTTACGAGTAATCAAAATACGGTAGTGACGAAAATAAAAAGTTGTTCAACCAGTAAATTCCGAAAAGTTCTTTCATTAAAGCACATGAATAAACTAATGAACAGCGATTTATAACCGCTAATGAACGAAAATTGTAGCGTGTGAATTTTGACATAAGTCATTATAATATTGCAGATGATATTAATACACTAATGCAGTACCCTTAGTACGATTATTCAGAACTATAATTGTTTATGTTTTCGTCCATCAATGCAAAGTACATTGCATGCAGTGGTTCCAGATATACTGTAATTACTATCGATCTGTACTGTTTTTTCAATTTATTTGCTGTATACTGTAATGGTTCAAAATAGTAAAAAAATATCGAGAAATGACCTGGTTTTGGTCGTCAAATTGCACAAACGCAGTTGAGGAAGATGTGAAGTAGATGATCTTTTTTTATCAACCATAATTTCCCCTCAAAACTTTTTGAAAATATCATTTATGTAATTTTGTACATAATATAGTACATTAAAGTAAAAAATACTGTAATTTTATAATCACGACCTGGAAGTACTGATTGCAAGGTGAGGCTGGAAACGAAAATATGATAAAGTTATGATAGCATATGACAGGAGCATAGAGACTTCAACATAGAGACACTCGTCTCACGTCATATGTTTAACATGGACTTGGCGCAATACACTCTGTGTCCGGTGTAAAAGTAAACGCTTTCTACGCTTTCTACACTCATATCCCCACAGTAGGATTTTCTCTAATGTCGTGGGTGCCATGGACACAGAAAAACGAAGACACAAACACCCGGAACCAGAACAGAAATCTAAACTCATCATCCACATTTCTGTCTGGCCGGGGATCGAACCCGGGATGCCACGCGGGTCGTCATCAGGTGTAATGTACATTGCAATGTATGTGCGAAATCGTAAACATTTATTGTTTTGAGGAAACGCAATTACCTCGTACTAAGATCGTACGACGTACAGATCTGTAATAAACGATAATATCGAGTAGTGCTTGCTTTTTTCATCGCAAAAACCGGCATCGGCAAACTTTCCGTTCATTAGGGCGCATCCACTTTCCTATAGCTCGGAATAAACTTTCAGTTCCCAACTAAAATAGCCGTTGCAGTTGCCGTTGCTGGCTCTGTCAACATCGAGCTTCAATCACAGTTGGTTTGCACGAGTTTAATCTACATACGAGCGTCATGTCACTTTTGGTTAAACGTAATTAGTGTGAAACAGTTATTAATGTTGAACTAAAGTAGGGTTTAGATAATGGTACGGAACCCTTCGTACACGACTCCAACTCGCACTTGACACATTTTTAAGTGCGTCTAAAGTTTGTCGGCAGAGGTAAACTGACGGATTCGTGACGTTTGCGTCATCAACATCAACTATGCCCGACTGAACACCCGTACCCAGCTGTGGGACAATAACGGGTTTTTAGGGACGACCCGCGTGGCCGAGCGGTTACCGTACCGATCTAACGCGCAGTGGGTCACGGGTTCGATCCCCGGCATCTGAATGAGTTTAGATTTCTGTTCTGGGTCTGGGTGTTTGTTTATTCGTTTTCGTGTATCCATGGCACCCACGACACAGGAGAAAATCCTCGTGTGGGGCTATGAGTGTAGAAAGCGTCTTTTATTTTTCTTTTTACAGCGATACGTAGGGCATGATAATAAATAAAACTTTTTTATTATGCTACACCTGTGGGGTTCTGCCAGAAGGGCATTACGCACACCTTTGGGTGTTTACGAGTAATCCTTCTGGATGGTTCGAACTCACTCTCACCGCCTGCAACCTTAGGACGCCCCTTTTTAGTCACTTCTTACAGGTCCCATACTAATCCAATTTCTATAACTGGAGAAAAAATAGAATTGTCAAATGATCAGTGAGTTCGCCTATAAGTTTGAGAGAGGTAAGAGATAAATATCAATCCACTTAATCAGATTGCCATCGACACAGATTCTTGCACAATACTGTTGACATTGAAAAATCTCAGCTGAAGCTAACAATATTAGTCTTGATTCTAAAGAGTAGAGCTTATGAAGCATTAGATTATTAAGAGTTAAACCACCATCGATCAAATCTTGCATTATATTACATGACATTATCTATCTCGATAATACACGCGCGTTTGCGATCAAATATATCGATAATCGTGTGCTAGCCGATAAATAAGATAAAACTTTCTTCTCCAAAGGAGTTCATATACAACGACAGGTCTTGTCGACAACCGGCGATTGTCGCTGCCCGTCGTCAGTGAAAGCGGTTGGTGGTCGGTGGCGGCGACATTACATCCGCGACATTTGCTAACGGTCTCCTAATTGTCACCGCGTACTCATAGCAAGTAATTTATTAATTTTTAATACATTACTACAAAACTTTGTGGTCCTAGATTCGAACCTGGAATCTTCTCGAAGCATTGCGAGGATAAGTTTTGAAAGACTAAGCTATATATTGTTATTTAGAGTTCAATAGTTTAGTAAATACGTAAGTAACTACGAGTCATACCACTATACAGGTGTAGTATCACACGTCCACACAATAAAACCATCGGGTTCCGGCTTCCGGGATCCTCAGGAACGTGACGGTATTCTATTTACCGTCTACGGTATTAGTGTGATATATATACGTAACTTATAAAGTACACGTATTATTTTCATGTAGCTTATATGACGTTTGTATCTGAGATGTGAAAATATTTTATTGAAATGAACTGAAGGTAGTAGAATCTTTCGTATATTATGCCTAATTAATATAAAATGCCTATTTCTGACCTAAGACTACAGTGTTAAGCGCTAAGACACATATCCGAGGCTTTCTAAGTCTTTCACGGCTTCAAGCAAAGCATCTGTGGCCGATCCGATGTCTCCAATCCTCTCTAAGGTTTTTATAGATATCCGTGGATGGTAGTTGTCATTTATCCTTTGGTAGACTGTATGTTGGTTTGCTACTTTTATGTCATATAAAAGCTTTATATCAATTTTTTGCATATTTAATTAGGAGCATTTTCGCATATAAATCACGCTGCTCAAATAATCTATTTCTGAACTGTGGCATTCGCTGTCAGTTGGATATAACTACACATAATATTGTAATTAGAACAAAGATAAAGAACATGGTATTGATAGGGGAATAAATAGACATACTTATAAAACATTAAATGTTAAATATATAATAATAAAATCAAATCAAATAGAAAGTAATATATGTATTTGCAGAAGCCTTTACAAAGTCAGTTACAAAATTTAACTTATGTTACCATCGTATCGGAATGCGACCTCGACGAAAAAACGTCGAACGACCTACAAATTTTATTAAGTACCTCAAAACTAATGAACTTTTATGGCCTCGTGGCTATAAAAGTTCATTCGTTTTAAGGTAGGTACGCGCTTGGGTAGGTTTTAATAAAGTTAGGATAATGGATTTCTAGTTAATTATTCAAGTATTACCGGACAAAGCTCTTGTATGTCGGGATTTAAACCGCATGAAATGCAATTATAAAACTTCATGCAACTCGCATTAAGCTGCTTAAAGAATTCCTGCTGCACTTTAGAGCAAGCACACAGTATAATCGTGTCGGATGACAAGGTTTAGACTGCCTGGCATATGTCTTTTATTATTTTTTAAAGATTAGAAATATAATGGTAATGGAGACGATAAATCTGTATGCACTTTTATTTAATAAGCTTTAAAAATCCGTAAATAACTTCGTATGTAATTTTTATTATCCATTAATGGTAGATCTAGATCAGAGTTTCTCAAAGTGGGATACGCGTACCTCTTGGGGTACGCATAGTAATCGTATCGGGTACGCAACAAAATTAACGTAATTACGGGTACTAAGATAATGGCGCAGCCTAAATATATTATTAACATCACATATCTATTACCCTTCCTTATTATTAACATCACATTTCTAACTATTACTGTAATCCTTTATTGTTATTTTATAGTGGAGGTAATTATTAAAAGGGTTCTTCGTAATTTTGAAATTGAAGGGGTACACGCAGGCATAATTTTGAGAAATCCTAATCTAGATTATATCGATGCATCGCGTGGCTTTGGGGTTCCTGTTTTGATGACATAGTAGCTAGCTAAATGATGAATTTAGATATAAGTGGTCACTGCTATGGGCATCTTTAAGTAACATCATATAGAACAGAAATTTAATGTGAAGTTAATCATAGATGCGTTGCTTTTGCCAAGGACTCATCTTAGTCTTCTTAGTCGCCTTACATGAAACTGATAATGGCTGCCACACCCTCCCACCGTAATACAAGAACTATTTAACTCTAGACACAGGACATGGTCATCCGGGTAGACCCATACTCGTTCTATCATCTAGCAGCAGACTTAACTAACAACTAGCTGATCAGTGACGAATTATATTTAAATACCAGATTTCAACCCCAATTTACGATCTGTGTTCGACAAGTTAATAAGTCGCGCAGAAATCCTGTTGAGTTTTATAATTGAGGTGCCAATGGCACAGAGCAAATTTATTTTCTTATCAACTGTTTTGACGTGTAAAGTGGTAGCTATGCGTATATAGATTTTTAAATTTAAGTAATAGCACTAATATTGATACGGTTATAACAATTAATCTATCATCTCACGACTTTCTCATTTTTAACCACCCTTAATTAGAGATGTGACTTGGCTGGGCAAAATCGATTTTTAATTAATCGATTTTATATTTTAATGAAAGATTCGATTTTTCAAAAATCTATGTTTATCCAAAAAATAATCGCTTTTTTAAAAATCATTTTTTTA
>DWNE01007828.1:0-11958 GCA_018249875.1 Cecropterus toxeus | reverse complement strand
GTGTATTCGTGTTTGTGTGTCCATGGCACCCACGACACAGGAGAAAATCCTAGTGTGGGGCTATGAGTGTAGAAAGAGTGTTTTATCTGGGGTTGACCACCGTGGCCATTTACCGTCAGATGGTCTGCAATCCATTCTGTCTACTTGCAAAAAAAATACACGGTTAGCCACGATCTCAATGGAGTTTAATTGATGGAATTCAGTACAGAGAGCTTTCAGTACGGAAATTCTCTTGAAATTCTTGAAATTTTTTCCATTAAAATTAAGCCTATTGTATCCTTACATTGTAGGTATAAGCTACTTACTTTAAGTATGTATTTATGATACACAAAACATTTTATAGTATGATATTATGCTTATATTGTCGCTGTTATTGTTTTTCCACAAAATTTGATATCTAAATAAAAATTGGCTATCTTCCTATTACAGAAAATAATCTTGGCTATGTTCCACATCAGCTAGCAGGTGCATTCGTTCTTGTTTCTGATTTCAAAATAAACCAAATAAAGACAAGGTTTACGTAAACTTTTAATTTCTTACTAAAATGTAAGATTCTATTTACAAGAAAGGCTTACGTGCCGAAATGTCTAAGATAACTCTAATTAAGAGCATCATTGAAAATCGGCGCTGTATATTCAGGAATCCCGCTAAATCCATTTGGTCGTTTGTTTATATTACTTTTTGTTCTTTTTATTTCTTTTCCTTTGCGAGTATTTGTTTTTTTTTTGCTATTACATTTTCACACAATGTTTAGGAGCACAATATTTTAGGTTCACATGGCAATATGATTCGTTTCCTTTTTGAGAAGCTTTCTTTTCCACGAATTTCTCGCAAACTGCTTACCAAATCATATATATTTCAATACTTCGGAGTTATGCACAGCCATGCGTTCAATCGAATCGTCGCTAACTTCTTTCATGTCTTCTGAATGCACTAGAACTTCTTTCCTTTCCCTTTGAATGCCAACTGTGGGGGGTCCAAACTTGTGTACTCTGCAGCAAACTTTAAAAAGAACATTGCATCCAGGAACCGATGGATCGAAATTAACGTTAGGGCAGTCCTTAACTTTGACACATATTCCCCCACGAGCCCAGCATGTTGAGCTTGCTGTCCCTAAGAATACAACATTAAACTTAAACGTTAACATAAACGCTTTCTACACTCATAGCTGCACAGTAGGATTTCCTCCTGTGTCGTGGGTGCCTTGGATACACAAAGACGAATACACAAATACCCAGGCCCAGAACAGAAATCCAAATTCATCATTCACATTTCTGGCCGGGGATCGAACCCGGACCCACTGCGTGTCAGACCGGTATGGTGACCGCTCCGCCACGCAGGTTGACATTACACTTAATTTTCTATTTTATAATAAGTAATGGCGTATCCATTACTAAACAAGCGACTCTGTATATAAACAGGTCTCTGCCGTCCATTGATTTCTATAACCGAACCAAAATGAACAGCTCTGACCCAACCGCAAAAAAGTATTGTAAATGTTCAAAGGTGGTAAGTTGTTTCCTTTGAAGGCTCTGTCGCCACTCCTATTTCAACCTAACAATAGCAGTATTGTAATTTAATTTAATTAATCTATATTCTACATTGAAGGGTGTAGTAGCAAGATATTAGAGGATGACATCAGAAAGTACTCTGATCCTATCTGGAGTGGATAGATATATCTGGACAGCGGTAGAAATTTGCTTTACATTGCTTGTTTGCTACTTAAACATATATTTTTAATAAAAAATATGTGCATTTCTTAAATCAAAATATATGTACAATTAATCTGACTAAGTATAAACTATTAGAAGAGGTAAACATAAAATTAATTCTAAAACTATTCTTCTACATGTATAAAATAGTACTTTATACATGTAGAAGAATAGTTTACGAATTAATTATTAAGAATAGTTTTAGTACTTATTGGTACATACCTACTATAAGTTCGACTGTATGCCTTTGTTACTTTCTTACATAAAATAAGTAATGGAATAATTAACGGCTTGCAAATTACCAGTTACTAAGGGCAGCACGTTCGTTTTATTGGAGTTTCTTAGAGCAATAACGGGTGGCCGGATCTTACCTACCATAATGAACATTGTTGAACACTAATAAAATTAACATTTTATAAGAAAAACTTTAATACCAATTTAAGCTTGTTTCCATAACATTGTATTGTAAGCCTGTAGGTAGTTTGGAAAGTATTCTATGCTAAGCCACACACGAAACCGACTTTTCATCAAAGTAGCAATTGGCCACGTTCTCATGTTAAATGGTCACATCTCTGTGCATGGATAGTCACCAAGATTTAATTAGCCTAATGACCACAGAGGTGTTGCTACTCTTGGAGATTACGTTGTATTGCGTTTTGCTCTCCTACACCATAACTTTAACATTGCTGTTATATTCTGTAGTAATCTATATATATATAAAAGGCAATGCCGACTCACTGAGTCAGTGACACTGACTCAGATATCAACGCACACCCGAAACTACTGTACCTAGAAACTTGAAATTTGGCACAGGGGTTCCTTTTATGGAGTTAGTAAGCGATAAGAAAGATTTCTTAGAAATTCAATCCCTAAGGGGGTTAAAGTCTTGTTTCTGAATAAAATCTTAAAAGAGCTACCTTCAACTTTACGATTTTTAACGAATATTTATGAAAAGTATCGTCTAATGTAATAAATTCAATGATACCAACCTAAAAGTGGTTTCCCACCACTATTCCCTGCAAAAATATCCTTATATGTGTTTGGCAAAATCGGAATATCGTATTTGTGTGGACGTAATAAAGCATTCACGGTAATAATGGTAGAAACTACTTTAACAGTTGTTATTACAACAATGTTATAGCTGATTCCGAACGAAAAAATCATATTGATATTTAATTTTAATATTCACCGAATTCATTACATCCCTACACTTTAATTTTCAGAATTTATTAAGGCAATGTTAAATTTACGATTGCCTTTTATGATTACTTGCTCAATCTGCGTTTAATAAATTTCTGCTCGTAATGGAAAATAGGGAGGTACTCGTACATGTTTATAAAACATAATTGGAATGGAAGCTCGCGGCGAAATAACTTTTCAATCATCCCCAAGACTGACAACTATGTATTAGGTAAATACTTTACCGAATTTTCATTTCTGTTAGTAGAAATAAGGGATTTATTAATAATCTTCAAGAGTAAAGAAAAACCCTCGCCATGTTGACTTCCGGCAAAGAGGGGAATAATTTAATTTGGATAATAAATTAATTTTGAACGAAATTGTTTTGAGAGTTATTTAACAAATTGTATTTCAAATTAACATGAAGATTATTAACAACAAATTTAATCCGTTATAAAATACGATAATTTTATATATTTAAATTAATAATTCAAATTTCGGTAATAATACAATCATTTCAAAAGATTGGAACATTCATTATGAAATGTGAAATCATGCATTTTCGGTGCTGTGGAATTTATTTTTAATATACCTTTTAAGAGCGGTCGCCTGTTACTTCGCTCATATGTGATGATTCCAGATAATTTAGAATCTGGAATAAATTATCGTAGTTATTCTTCTAAGTCTGACATACATTAAGTGTATCCATTAGTGTTTAAGTAGATAGCATTATATAATGATGAACTAGTTAGTATTTACAGTAAACCTCGAATAAAGGACATAAGAAAACCAAAAACTATATAACGATTAGTTTATTCCTCTTTAAAAGTAACGCTATAGTTTTTGTTTTGTTGCCTTTCGATCTTCCTTTCTTATTCTTATTGCTGTCCACGATCCCTTTTCCACCGAAGTCAGTTTGAAGGGACCACGGAAAGGCAACGTTACCGATGCCCTTGTCCCGCCAATCACGTACTTGGAAGCGATTCCACGCAAAGCAACACACGTTCAGTTTGTTCTTGCATCCCGGCACTTCGGCCAAGTATTTGTGACCCGAACAAAGCTTGTGGTTAATGCAAATTCCGCCGAGAGCCCAACACGGCGTGCTTATCAACGAACCTGCACAGATACGAGTAATTACGGCACAAGTAGATCATTATTACGCTTAAATTACGGAGCGTTTTAATTTTCTTGCTCGTGTTTGCAAATTTATTTTTTATCTGAACGTATATCTAAGTTTTTACCCGACTGCGTCAGAAGGAGGAGAATGTTTTTCGAGCGTATGTATGTATGTTTGTTTGTATGTCAATTTCTTTGGCACGCGCTGCAACCCAAACAGCTTGAGGGATTATGACGTATGACATATCATTAGAATCGTCGTAGTTTGCTTAGTGACATAGGCTATATAATGTTTAAAAATAGCGCCTGGAAATAGAGGAAAAAGGGGGGAGGGATGAATTATTTTACAATCACGACAATATGGGTATCTATATATTGTAATACTATTACTTGATTATTTTGACACGAACTCATATAAGCGAAAAATAATTATATATCAATTGAACAAAATTTCGTTTTAATCAGTCGGGTTTTTTGTTTTAATGTTTTTGTCACGATGTTACTAGTTTATACTCGATGCAACTTTCTTGTTAGTAACAACTGTAACCTGAAAAGCCTTTCACCGTATTAAATAGGAGTTGTACTTGAAATTGAGCTTCCTTTTAAGAATATAATCGAATGTATTTATACAAAAAAAAGACGCTTTCTACACTTAGAGCCCCACATTAGGAATGTCTCCTGTATCGTGGGTGCTATGGAAACCCATGGGTTTCCACGGCATTCACGACTTTTTGTTTGTATATTCGTCTTTGAGTTTACACAAACAAACACACCCAGACCCAGAACAGACATCTAAATTCAACATTAAAATGTATCTCTAGCCGGGAATCGAATCCGAAACCTATTACGCGTCAGACCGGCATGGTGACCGCTCCGCCACGTGGGTCGTCGATTTATACAAAAATGTTATAAAAAGAATTACTTGTCTTATATTACATCTTCATTGAAGATCAGAGTAAATGTTACCTTAAGTTTATTCATAGAGACAACATGGGGCTTATCTCAATATCTGGAAGGGGACACCAACCCATTATTCCGGTCGGGAGAATTGTTCCTTAAAGATGTTATAAATCTTCCGGACGGTGACGTCCTTCAGTCGTTTGGGGAAATATCCGCATGAAGACACTAACCCCGTAATATATAGTGATAGGCTTACGTACCAAGTGGGAAATTAAAACTTGTTAAAACGATATGAAGTAGCTTACAAATGTCAATGGGCGGCAGTAACCGCTTACCATCAGGTGGGCTGCTTGCTCGTTTGCCACTTCATATTTATAAAAAAAAAATGACAAGATAATTAAGCTGTGTTCAATTCAATAGTAAATAATTTTGTTTCTGGGGTCCACTCTGGAATCATCAGTAAATTTTTGAAGTTTCGTTGGGTTTTATTTATAACAGCAGTAGCAAATGAACATGCCGTCATGAGTTCATGAACACCTAAGATAAGGGTTCTAACTGTGATCGTCTTCCGATGCCTGGCTGGAACATGTTCGCATACATAAGTGAGCCGGCAACCACACCCTTCCAACGAAACGCAAGAACTGCATGCTAGAAATAGGCGTGATGGTGGTACCTCCCCGGTCAAACTACACTGGCTCTACCACCTCCTAAATCTAGATGGGTCGAGACACAAGTATGTACATCGTTTTGCAAATAACTAGTTGCTAAAATGCAGGGCCACGTTCCACACTGTAAACCGCATCGATACACTACATATTAATTTACCGCGAGCTTACCGCTACCATCATTTGGGATTTTCATTCGGTGTTTTAGTAAAACCGAGCATAAGCACTCAGTTTAGTAAAATCGGCGCAAATTATTTGAAACTCACTCGGAAAATTACGTGGGAAAATTATTTCGCGAGTAACTTAAATAACTTGTGTTTGAACTAATTTATGATAATTAAAATCTATTTGTATGTTGCTACAACGCTTTTAAAACTGGCTCAACCAGTATGGTTCAAATATGTTTAACCATAGTTTGAATAGCAAAGCCATGTTCAGAGAACTTCCACAATTTTAAAACCTATAACATTGCGTTCAGAACCATGAAATGAGAAGAGTTATAAAAAAAATCTGGGCCGGATTTTTCATTTTACCAATTATACTTGCTGTTATAAAGATGGAATCTTACGCCGAGACGGCATCGAAGCCAGAGCGGTGTGGTAAGCGAGCAACTCAGCGCGTAAATCTTCATAATCTTCATCCACCGATAAATCCAAGTTTGCGTCGTTCCTTAACAAAGATACGAGGTTCCCTCCAAAGTCGCTGTCACTACCAGTATCTTCACTCTTTTGTGAAGTTTGTACTACGGAGTATAAAAATAATAATAGTAAATACTGCAACATTTTTAGTTGTAAATACTGCAGAATTGCCTTTAGCCAGTAAAAGAATTTGATTTTAACTCAATTTTATGATCGCTGCGTTTTAAAGCCTTTTTATTGATGTAAAATGCATAAATTCCGACGATAAGCCGGCTGCGGGGTATGCGATCTGAATAAATGTGAATTCAATTTTACTGGCCGTAAATTATGAGCTAAATATAGTACCTAAATTAGCAGCTCGAAAAGGTGTGAGTGCCTAGGTATCTGAAAATTAATTTGCATTGCGTAAATTGGTTTGAATTCGAGTGTGATGTTGTTTTCAATAAACGATCATGACGCATTTCCCTCGTGAATATTAACTACACGGGTCCAATAAGGTGAGAATGCGAGAATTGGGTAACTTCAACTATATTCTGGGGCACGGCATGTCATCCTACTGAATTATTGAGTTGCCTGTCGTGGAATCAGTCGGGTTCAATATATGCGGACCGGACGTCAGTACCTGCACGTGAAAGCCTTTTTCAAGCGTTCCACGTCGAAAGGGACACAAAGGTTTTCCCGTTAAATTCAGAGTATTTTCATCTATTGTAAGTTATCGCAGGATTCTGTTGAAAACCACTTATACTTATACTTATCTATATAAACTTACTATCCTACTATTGTCATATGCTATTTTCAATGAGGAAACCATAATCTCAGTGGGTTTAGAGTGATTAGGTGAGTTTTGGAGTTTTGAATTTGACAAAAAAATACTAAGATAAAAATTAACAAGTTGGAAATATATTTATATAGTGTTCCTTGAGGTAAAATTTGCTCATTCTTTTAATTAAATTCATGTATTTTAGAAGTATACTGTAGTACGTCATGAAAAATTAAGTTGATGTATTTTTAAAGGCGAGTGAAAGTGCGAGCGATGCTAGTAAATAAATAAGAATCTTTCGGGAGACGTCCTTTATGTAGAGTTCGCTACCCTTTACTTATTTATCAATAGACCATACTTGCTACCCTCGATTTACAAATATCAATATAGCTGAAATGTTCCATATAATAAATCCATTCGTGATAAATATCGACAGATACGACTCTGAACATCGAGGCAAGTGACCTTTTTCTGGGCAAGAGTGCCTATTTTCTAGACTAGGTTTAGTATTTATTTTTTATGAGAATTTATTTTTTATCAAACAAACATGCAGTCCACCTAAAAGTGCTAACTGCCGCTCATGGACCGTATGGACATCTGTAAGCAACTTCATATAGAATAGGGGTTTTATCTAAAGTCGATCACAGATGCGTTGCTCCCGAGGACTAAGAAGTTCGCCTCATTGATAAGTGAACCGGCAACTACACCCTTTCAAAGTCAAGAACTGCTTCACGCTAGAAATAGTTGTGGCAGTGGTACTACCCCGTCTGAAGTTTTTTGGTTGTACCACCTGCAAATATAAATAAAAATTAGGAGTATAAATAAAATAACACATTACAAAGAAGAGCAGTGCACGACTGCGTATACTAGTGAAAAAGGTACCTGATCTGGGTCATTATATCTGGGAAGCAGCCACGATCTGATTTAAATGAATGATTAAAAATGCTTCGATAGCGAGATTCAGCATACTAGTGGCGCCATCTCTCAATAGATTACGGGAACTAACGTACTAAAATACGTAGATATGCAATAATCGCTTTAATTGGCAAAACAATTAAAGCGGTTATTGCATTTCAAATGCAAAGAGTAAAGAGTATTTGGTTCAAGCATAAAACATGAGCTCCAATTCATCATTCATCTGTAACTTCCGTGCAGTTCTATTTGTGATTAGTTATTAATAGATTTTCATATTACAGTATTTTAGTACTATTATGCATTCTGCGGTTACGGTCATAACATGCATAGGTTTATTGCACGTTCATTATTGTTATGCTACTCGTATTTTGGTGTGTATAAGAATTTTATGAGAATTGTCTTATAGATCATAATTATATGTAAATGTAAACTGTGAATAGCCGTGAATGTAAACTGTGAATTTTTTAGGTACTTAGTATGAGTTTAATTTGAATAGCCGCAATAATGTTATGGTTTCATACGAAATCGTAATTCTTAATAATTTTCCATAACAAAATATATTTCTGTTCAAAAACGGAAGTTAGTATTACTAAAAAAACGGCCAAGTGCGAGTTGCACTGGTGCACGCTTCTGTATTATTAACTATAAAAAAACATTTTTGCTGTATAGGAGCTCCCTTAAAATATCTATTTTATTTTGTTTTTAGTATTTATTGCTATATTGGCAACAGATACATACACATCATTTGTGAAAATTTCAACTGTCTAGTTATCACAGTTCATGAGATACATCCGGACACGAATGGACGGATAGACGAACAGCCGGACAAACGGTCAGAGGACCAGATGGACGCATGGACAGCGAAGTTTTTGTATATGGTTCCGTTTTTACCCTTTGGGCACGGAACCAAAAACACAAAAAAAATCGCGACGTTTAAATTTCATCAAGAAGCATAAAGTGATGTAAATAGATGTAAATCCAAGCGTACATTTAGGTTAATACATACATTTGGCAAGACAATGCCTTTGTCTTTATCCTGATCTGTCCTGAGTATCCAATCTCTATACTGAGCTCAGGTAGATACGACATCTGTCAAACCTTAAAGTAATTGAACAGACGTGAGACAGCTAAAATCCTTTGTGACCTGTAATTTCGACATACTGGCAACAATGAGTTCTTTGTTAAGCTGATCCTTAAGCATATAAGACGGAGTTTTGCCCAACATTGGCCACAGATAAACATAAATATAAACGCTTTCTACACTCATAGCTCTAAGTAGAATTTTCTCCTGTGTCGTGGGTGCCATGGACACACAAACACGAATACACAAACACCCGATCCAGAATAGAAATCTAAACTCATCATTCACATTTCTGTCTGGCTGGGGATCGAACCCGGGACCCACTGTCAGACCGGTATGAAGACCGCTCCGGCATGCGGATCGTCTGTTGTTTGAACAGATGTTTTGTAACCCCTGAATACTCAGTTGGAACGCTTCTGACGTGTGTCCTTTACCAAACCTCTCAGACCAGAATACAGAAGAGTTAAATACAGAGGTGATGGTTTGGTAATAGTACTTCGATTACAAAGGTTTATATATACTACAAATAATATTTCTTAGCAATAACCGCGTATTATTATTATTACTTTCTAATATGAACATCATATTAAATTCGTCAATGAAATGTCGTCTTACTTTATCTTGAATTTCGACTTAAGATCTTTAAGGTGTAAGTTTAATATTCATCGTGTTCAAAACCTGAAATACTTGCATGGCAGATATCTATAAATTTTTATGTATTCTTAAGAGTTGTGTATTATAGTTGAAATCACATTATTTATATAATATAGAGCTAAAAAGCAAGGTACAAAAAGTAATGTCATACGTTTATCGAAGCTTTACCTAATTTTATAAAGTATAAGGAACTTTGCTCAAATAGGCCGTCTAATTTTCGCAAACGAGCAAAAAATATCGTGAAAATAACAACTTGACATCTTCCAGTATAATTTTCCTTTACAAGCTGCGGCAAACAAACTATTTATAGGCTGTTTGCATCTCAGCTATGAGGTGCGGTGATTAATGATCCCCAAGACATCCTTTCAGCTGACAGCGTAAACAAGAAAGTTTTACTTAAATCGCTTTTGCTGAAACGCCCCTAATTGCGTAAGTCAATTTTGACAGCCGATTGTAACGTAAGACAAATGGAAACTAATACTAAAACAAGACGAAATGGAAGAGGATTAGCCCGCCGGTTAATCCCACCTTTCCAATTGAAGGGGACGTGTAAAACACAGACGTAGTTAAAGCTTATCTAAATGTAATGAAAAAGTAATTCACTCCGTCGCGGCAAACGAAAGTAGTCCGTAGGGGTGTCTCAATGGTTGATATCACGGTACCATACAATATGTATTCCATGTTATATGCTGCAAGGAATCCCTTTGGACTCGTAAAACTGAACAACAGCAGCCAAACAACTGTGACGGGTGACAAATTTTGAACTTAAAATTAAATACTGCAGACAAAGTTAGCGCAAACGAAAAATGACTCGCAAGGAGCTTTAAATTTGGAACTTTATAACTTATGCCCTAACTTTCACCATTTAACGAACACCTTTTTGTTCGCCTTCTTTAAACTCATAAAGTATTTGTTAAAACCCATAAAATTTCATAGTTCAAATACTAATGTCGATAAATTGAAAGGGAGTAGATAAAAAGTGCTTTCGGAATCAAAGTAAACTCCGGAAGCGCTAGCTCCACATCTATTTCTGCCTTATAACGGTAGTGTTGGTCGTTGGTTTAAAGGTGGAAAAGAAAGAGAAAAGGTGGAAAGAGAGACAGATATATTTAAGACGTTTCGATCTAATCATCAACGGCAGCAATGAATCTGTAGCCGATCTCAGGTAAAACTCTTATCGTATCTGATGATTACAGATGTCCATGGAAGGCAGTAGCCACGTACCATCATTACATGAAGCGCAATACATGCTCATTTGTGTTTTAATATAATATACAAAGACCGCAATCTAATTAACCACAAAATAAATGACGTTATGATTAAATCCCTTAGGGTACAATTTTCGTACCAACGTATTTTAATGAATTAATTTATTAAAGCGACTCCTTCAGAGTTAAGAAGTTGCTCACTGCCACTCGACCAAAGAGTTAATTAATAGGGTAGCGCTAAGCGTCTTACATCGGCATTCAATATTTTATCTCAAATTCTTCAAAGGAACTTATCTTAATGAGAAATTAATATTCAGCCGATGTTGCATGAATATTTTAAGGTTCCATAGCCAATTGGCAATGAATGGAACACTTACATTGTCATGTCCGTATGTGTGTCTGTCCGCCTATCTTTACTTTCACTTAAGGGTATTGACATCGTATTAAACGAATATGGTAGGTAGTCGTCGTCAGCTCAATCCTGCTCTACTGCTGGTAACGGATATTTCCTCAGAGCAAGGGAGGTAGCCCTTAGTAAACCTGCCCAAATGCGGATTGGTGGTCTTCAGACACCTTTAAAGACTTTTACAGAAGCCTTAGGCATTTCTTCACAGCTATAGCAAGTGATAATATAGGCATACCTTTTTAAAATCGGACATGTATGAATTTGAGTTTTGGATTTTCGACCGTCTAATCAAGAGGACATGTTTTAACCACTAGGCTATCTGAGTCTACTAAGTCGGAACGCCTCGTATTAATCTTACCACACACATCAAACCAGAACACAGCAGTGTTTTTGTATCACAGTGTATCACAGTTGTTTTTTTGATATAAAAAATCTTTAGGAGCGTGTAAACCTGATTGTTGGCCAGGCAATGGCCGTATCCTATCTATTTTAGCGCCATCTGTTATACATTATTTTCGTAACTATTAAGTATCGTACAAAACAAAATGGGTTGCGGTGTTAGTTCGATTTAGTGCGCGGTACTGTTCATAGATGGCGTTATTTTCATTATGCTATATATTTAGTTCCTGTCGTAATTTTTTTATGTATATTGCTTGTACGAACACGATGTTTCACATCTGCTAGAAACCGACTTCAATGTTACCAAAAAGCATAAAAATAATTT